>PVIY010017547.1:0-49256 GCA_004026745.1 Myrmecophaga tridactyla | reverse complement strand
GAGCATGGGCTAGTATAAATGAGATGACCAAAGGCTGAGAGAGCATGGCGGGGGGTGGGGAGAAATATCTGAAAATGAAAACTCTTTCCGTAATAGGGAGCAGGAGGAAGAAAAGGAAGTTAGTTCATGAGTGACAGGGCTGGGACTTAAACCCAGATTTGCTGACTTGAAGTCATAAATTGATCTCTCTCTACCCACGTGGTGAGAAATGCAACCTTTGGCAATTGCTACTGAACGTTTATTTTAAACATAATGACTTTGAGTTTTGAAAAAGGAAATGTTGTTACTTTCTGTTGCCTCCATGTCTATAGATATTGATGAATGCAAAGATGGGACCCATCAGTGCAGATATAATCAAATATGTGAGAATATGAGAGGCAGCTACCATTGTATATGTCCAAGAGGCTATCGGTCTCAAGGAGTTGGAAGACCCTGTATAGGTAAGTTAACAGGCACTCTCGTTGAGTAATGATAATTGAGCTACTTAACCTTACCAATTTGCTTAGGACCCCTATTTTCCAAATGCTCGCTTGCTACAATTAGAAAGTATGTAAATTGATTTAATTAAGTCACATAATTTGGATTACTGCTTCAGAGACGTCATTCAGATTGAGCTCATTTAAATTTGCATTCAGATTTCAAGTGATAGAAATAGTTACTGAGTACTTACTAGACGCAATACTTAACAGAGGGAGGTTTTGATATAATAACCAGGACAATGTAATTATCAAAATTATTTCATTGATATGTCTCTATGACTATGACATAAATGTCTCCATAGATATATTTTATCTGAGTATGAGATAGAAGGTGTAGAAGTACTAGCTGCACAATTCAGATTGATAGCTATTACTTCATCTACCACACATTTAGTACTTCCTTTGTGCCATGACACTGCACTAAGTGAGAATATCTCATGTAATTCACCCGATTGCCATTTGTTTCCATCTTAGTTATCACTGAGTATAAAGTAAGGTGGATAAGAGATAATAGAAAATATCTGCAAGAAAAAAGCCATGCACTTTTTTTTAAATTACTGCAATTATAATTAAGAAACTGATCTATCAAATTGTATACCTCTTCAGAATAATTAAGTACAGCAAAAATATATGTGAGCTTTTAAATACTTCTGGGTTTCATGCTATGCTTTTAAATAGGTTCCTTTTGTTGTCTACATAGCAATTATTTATAGCAAATGTCCCCATATAGGCTTCGACCTATCTTTATGCAGTCACTAGCATAGTACTTAGCACATAGCAAATCTTCAAGCTAATGCCATTACTAGAAAATGATTTTTAAAAAATGTTTTAATAGCAGAAATGCATATCATTTTAGTCTTCTGTTTATATGTTGTAATTTATATATAGTTTAACATCTTGATTATTCAGAACAGTGACCTGTCAGAATGGAATGTTTTTCTTTTCTTTTTTGACTAGCAGTTAAATGTCAGGGATTACAGTGTGGGGAAACAATGAAAGAAAGCAGGGCACCTACCTTTAGGAGATTAAAAGTATTGATTTTGTCTTTCATCAGTGAAATAATTTTTCAGCTTAATCTACTATTTTTATTTTAACTTATTTTCTTGCTTACACTGTAGTAATGGATTAAAGCATATGGTCTCAATCCCTGGTTTACATGTGCATTTCCAATATATAGGAAGATATGCAAGTACATAACTCCATGTCTTGACCTAGAAATAGAAAGAGAATATCATTTTTTAAATTTGGGAGGCTTGTCAGTTTTATATCAAACAAATCTGTCTTCATTTCCTGAAGATTAAAAAAATCTTCTGAAAAATAATGTTTTGGCCTAAATTATTAATTCAAGATTATTGATTCAAAAGAAAATAAAACTTTTCATTGGTGTGCCAATATTCCTCAATCTGAAACTTAAAATTGTATGAAAGATTAGAGGCACCAGTGATCAATATTGTTACTAAATGCAGAGCAGAGTCGGATACCCACCAATGGAATTTAGACCACTATTAGCTTTTTTTTTTTTTTGCATGGGCAGGCTCCAGGAATTGAACTTGGGTCTCCAGCATGGCAGGCGAGGACTCTGCCACTTGGACCACCATTACCTGCCCCGCTATTAGCTTTTGAACTCTGATTTCTCTAGGTTCAAGACCACATTTTACCGTATGATCCTTATGTTCCTACTGTTAGTGGCTTGATTTGCACACCATGTCAAGTTCATTCCTTCATTAATTCAAAAGATAATTCTTGAATACCTAATACGTGCAGGATGATATTCCAGGCTGAGGGGACACAGTGTGAAGCACAGCACACCAGGTCTTTGTCTTCGGGGAGTCTGTCTTCCATGGAGAGAAACAGTGATCACAAACCAAACATAATACAATTTCAGGTAGTGATAAGCACACTGAGAAAAAATAAAGCAGAGTTATGAGAGAGAGTGACCCAGGTTCAGGCAGTAAAGGAACAAGCTAGGGACCAGTATTGTTGAAGTTAGGCAGAGAATAAAGGGGCCCTAAAGAGTTTAGATTTTATCCTGAAGGTGTAATGGGAAGACAAAGAAGGTTTTGTGCGGATGAACAGTGCAAAATGATTTACTTTTGGAAAAGGTCCCTCTGGCTGCTTTGTGGAGAATTAAACCACAGGTGGGCCATGGTATATGCAGAAGGCCAAGTACACTTACATGGAAATAAATGTAATTATATCAACATATTAAAATATGTCCAACATTTTCAATCAATTAGGAAAATCAGAAATACATCTAAACAATATATTTGTCAAAAGATAGAAAGAGCAAGAAAAATATTAAGCTTGAAAGTGTTCTGTAGCATTTATTAAGAGCCAGGATTCAGACTTTGATCACTGCAATTTAATGATAATTGTGTTGATTTGATTCTGGAAATTGTATTCTTTTTTTCCCTTTATTTCCGAGAGAAAGATATGTAAATATCAACAATTTAGAATGTCCCTTCTTAGTTGAACTTAGAAAGCTGTGTGTAGTATTTGCAAGATTTAATATGCCAATATCGCACTTACAATCACGTGTAATAATGTATGCCAAATTAGCCCAAATTGAAATATCATCCAAGTTGTGTTTTTTCCAGATAAGAAAACAAGAATGAAGACAGAGTCCATTAGGTCTTGGGGCCATCACAACTGAAATTAGAAGGAGGATGGATTCACAGAACTAGTATCTGGTTTTCTAACCACCCATTCCAAAGCAAATGCTCAAATAAAACGTGTACATGGGAAGCAATCTTTAGGGAGAGACACAAAGTCTTTCTACATATTCAAGAACTACGTTAATAAGGCTTCCACAGAGGTTCACAACATTTGAGGAGAAATTATTGTATCCCTGGATTTTGTAGGGTAACATAATGTCCTCAGTTTGTTTCACAGACTGATTTTTTCTTCCTGTGTTTTGTGT
Organism: Myrmecophaga tridactyla; assembly: GCA_004026745.1. NCBI lineage: Eukaryota > Metazoa > Chordata > Mammalia > Pilosa > Myrmecophagidae > Myrmecophaga > Myrmecophaga tridactyla. The sequence goes on along the minus strand of PVIY010017547.1, from coordinate 45,857 downwards.
GTGTGTGTGTGTGTCTTTTTTCTTTTTTATATATCATGCCACCACATGAGCAGACATTAATGAGTGTGAACAAGTGCCTAAACCTTGTGCACATCAGTGCTCCAACACTCCCGGCAGCTTCAAGTGTATCTGTCCGCCAGGACAACATTTATTAGGGGACGGGAAATCTTGCGCTGGATTGGAGAGGCTGCCGATTTATGGCACTCAGTACAATAGCTATAACCTTGCCCGGTTCTCCCCTGTGAGAAACAACTATCAACCTCAGCAGCATTACAGACAATACTCACATCTCTACAGCTCCTACTCAGAGTATAGAAACAGCAGAACATCTCTCTCCAGGACTAGAAGGACTATTAGGAAAATTTGCCCCGAAGGCTCTGAGGCAAGCCATGACACATGTGTAGGTAAATGTCGGCCATGTTGCCTTTCCTTTCTGTGGGCTCCCTTTCTGGCCAGAGGTGGAGTGTATCTCCAGCACCTGTGAACGTTTGGGTGCCGTGAACTACAACTGTTCTCAAATCTGGGATGACTTAAAATTTCAAGACTGTTTCTCTGGCACCTAAAACGATTACAAATTTTATTCAAATAATGATCGAGTTACATGTTTGCATGCTAATGTGTTGTGGTATATTGATGTTTCTTTTTTGGGTCATCTCTGAAAGTGATACTAAATTTATTGCTATATATATAAATATAGTTCAGTGGCATCCGGAATATGGTTTTTAAAATGAGAATATATGTGTTGCCACATAATATAATACCACCAGATTATGGCTATGTATGATGGATACCAGAGCAGTGAGTTTGTGACGATTTCACTTACACAGCTTGTTCTATATGACAGCCAACATCTGTTGACTGTTGCCCTGTAGTCCTCATGAATTTCTTAGTAGCATTGTTTTCTATTTATGTTGTATTTATGTATATTACTTAACAAATAATGTAAGCCAGGACAAAGTGAAGTTGCTTCCATCACTCTAGAATGTATCTTTTCAGTATCTTTACCTAAACTCACAGACCAAGTCTGTAGTTTCATTTGTTTGCAAAAGTGAAGTGTAGTTTCTGAGTCAAGAACCAAGACCTTGTTTTCTGTTAGATTGCAAACCATTACCATCTGTCCTTTATTTAACTCAATTTTCTGTGAGTATCCACAGATGCCATGTCATTGAGCAATGCACCAAGGGGATTTAACAAGCATGACATAAGGAACATATAGTTCATTCATTGCCCTAATATTCATTAGATGGAGAAAGAAGGAAACAAAGAGGGAGGGAGAGAGAGAGGAAGGAAGGAAGGAACTTAGGAAGGAAGGAAGGATTGATTAAATTCAAAAACCACTAGGCCAACCTAATTTTCTTACATTTCTCTTAAGTGTTCTATGCTTTGCTTATTCTTTCCAAATTATACTGTCATTAAAACATTTATTTTACATATTTTAAATGTCTTTTCTTCCTGACTTCAGTTTTTGTTATTTCTTTCTCTACTCTCCTCATATGACCTGTACTCAGTAGGACTCTCAAATGCCCTAGATACTCAACCTTTATCTTTTGTTCTTTTAGATCCATATTTTTAAAATATTTTCTAGGATATTTCTGTCTAGACATTCTGTTGTAGCTAAAACTTAATATGATGGCTATGTAGCCCTCTCTCTTACAATCAGCTTCCATCACTATGAACAGTACCAGTTTCTCCTATCCTTAAACTTCAAACCTTAGAGTACTCATTACAACCCACTACGTTTTGTCCTATATGGTCACATACCACTTAATTACTCTGTCTGTGGACTCACCACCCTTGCTAATATGTCGAACACCACTCTCAACTGCCCCAAACCATTCTGGGTTTTTGTAATTTTTCATGCCCACAATTTTGACCTGGCTCTTAGTTAAACCCTTTCATTAATGTTTTCATAACAAAATTAACATCTGACATTTTGTTTTTCAAAGTTTCTTCCAAATAGTCATTCCCAGTGAAGACTTTTCATATCCTATTTCAATCCCATCCTCAGCCTTCCTTTTAGACATTATTTTCTTCTGTTCTATCTTTATTTTCCTACCTAAAAATCTTTAATTATGCCATGATAAATGACCTAAACTATACCCCCAGACCATACACCATCTAGCTGGTTTCTTCAAAATCATCTGAAGGTCCAAGTAGTTTTGGGAAAGTTTGCCAATTCTCTCTTTCTTCATTACTATATATGGCGTATGGTTTTGTGATAGTAAAGTCTTAAGATGTCTTAAAATATTAAAGTCTTAAAATGTTTCTGTGTCTTTGTGTTCATATTAGATTTTTATGTTTATCAGAATTATCTTCCCTAGACAACCATCCACTATTTCAGGCAGCTACTGTGATAGAGTGAGAGTCAATCTTAGAAAATCTAAAGTAAACTTCTATAACTAACCAATTACTGAATTTTAAGTTTTGTTCTGTAGTAATTACTAGGCTTAGACATTTCTTAAATTATAAGGAGTATTTTATAGTACCGGGAGCTAACAAAGAAATTTACACAAAGATTGCTGACAGCTTCGTAATTATGTAACAAGAGCAACTAGCAATAAACACCAAATGCATTTTAACTAGCCATCTGGGGTAGACAGTCCACAAAGGACTTAGATTAACAATATGGAATCTTGTTAGACTTGAGCTAAAACTTAGCTTTTTAAGGAATTGATTCCAAAGCATACAGGAAGAATGAACATTGCCTTACTTATGAAAACAGGGCTTCCTTTGAAGAAATCCCACTTAGGCCCCCTTCAGAATTCATACTCCTGGAGTATGATATTGAACCTGGAGTTCAATATCATTTAAAGAGTTTAGCATCATTTAAATTTCTGTTATTTTATGTTAAATAAGATTATAAAAGGAAAAATAAAAATTTGCTACTTATGGAATAAATGCCTTAGTTAGCTATGGCACCTTAGATGATAAATGAAACATTGGACAAATATTTGATGAATGTTTATCAGTAACAGATTTTGAATAATTGCAATTATGTTTTGAGCATCTGAAAATATGCTGGCTGAGCAGATCCTTTTGCCCCACGTCATCTCCCAGTTTTCACTGTCATCTCTTAAGTTTCACCCTAGGGCCCCCTACCCTCATCCCCACTCCCATTTCATGTCATGCTCTTCTCTTCATTCTTCCACTGGTTGGTGTGTGCTCAAGGACTGTGACCAAATTTCAATATTAGTCAAAGCAAAGCAAATTTAGGAAGAGAAATCTGAGGCCCGCAAAATCATAACCCATATCCTAAAATTAGATATCAATCATGTTTGAATTACTCTCCATACTCAACTGTCCTTCTTATTGTATTTTTGACTTTAATAATAACAGATTAAAAAGCCTTTATAGTTTATCAAATTCATCCCCATGTATTACTGTACATGAACCTCACAACCAAGCTGTGAAATAGGGCAGATTGTATTAACATTTCCTTTTGGCAGGTGTATAAAATGAGGTCTTAAGTAGTTAAGTAGCTGGCCTGAGTTACACAGCAACTATGTAATAGCAAAGCAAAGATTTTTTAATGGATATCAATGAATGTAGACATGAAAGTCAGCCTGTGTGTAAAAATATCTTTGGAAACTCTCAGTATACCTGCCTTCTTGGCTGTCGCTGAATGCCAACTTATATAGTTGCCATTACCACTTACAGTTGCATGAAAAGTTTGAATGGATATTCCTATCACAAAAAAATATATATTTCCATTTGTTGATATGTATGGGGAAACTATGCATGCAGGTGGGGCAGGAAGAAAGCGAATGAGAAAGAAAGGGCTAAAGTTTACATGAAATAAAGATGATATCCCTTTTTTCCAATTATTCTCAATAGAAACTTTATCTTTTTATTTAATTCTATCATTCTGTCAAGAGTTTAGTACTGTGGTATGTTAGGAGCTTGTAGAAATTCATTTCCGCTGTCATTTCAGTCTTACTTTATTTAACTGATGTAAAAATTGGCCAGTTTTTGGCTTCAGCTTATATATACTACCACACAGAAAAGATGCTCACATTTTATAGTAAAATTTATATTGGACTTAATTAAAAACAGATTCTGGTATAAAGCAGCTCTGAGCATTTTTAAACACATGTGTAAAACCTCCAAGATGATATTTGCTTGTATATCAAACAACTTGTTTATAGTTGGCTCTCTCATGGTTTCTGCCTTTGTTTTGCATGATTATACCCTCTGCTTTCTTTCTGAACAGATATTGATGAATGTGAAAATAGAGACACTTGCCAACACGAATGTAAAAATACCTTTGGAAGCTATCAGTGTCTCTGCCCACCTGGCTATCAACTCATGCTGAATGGAAAAACATGCCAAGGTGAGAATAAGTTAGGATGTTTGTTATGGCAACTTGACTTGAAACCAAAATAGAAGAGTGTGAGAAATGAAATAATTTATCTTCTTGAATAATTACTCTCCTAGTTACTGCTCCTGCTTTGTCATTCCCATTGGACGGTCTTATCTTTTAAAATTGCTTTTGAAAGTAAGTGAAGCAATGAGAAAGGAATTAAGCAAAGGAAAGAAACATTTTTAGAATGGTCTTACTGGAAGGAGCAAGAATGCCTAAATCAATTCATATTTCATATTTTTTTAATTTAAGGAAAATAGACCTCTTGCAACATTTTTCTATAATTCATCTAAGAGATAAGGGGAAATGGGTAAAGCGTTCAACAATTTTACATCAGTGTTAGCCATTATTTTATATTTTGTCCTTCTCATTAGACTTTTCTTAGACTCATCTATGAATAATTGATTTAATAATCCATTTGTATTTTGAATCAACATAGGATTCTTGAGCACAGACTATGTACTAACATCGTAGGATCTAAAAGGTCTGCACAGATTAGTAATATACAGACCCTTCCCTTTAAGATCTTACAATCTAGTGGTGATAGATATGTAAATAGGTAAATATTACAGTACAAGGTGATACTTTTGAACAAAGTATAATGATAGTAGAAATTTAAAAAATATTATCAACCTCAATAATTCCCTCATTACATAAAATTGTGAAAGAAGTCATGTACTTCAGTGGGTTTTGTTATTTTGCAATATGTATTCAGATTAAAAAGAAGTAGAGGGCAGGCCATGGTGGCTCAGCAGGCAGAGTTCTCGCCTGCCATGCCGGAGACCCGGGTTTGATTCCCGGTGCCTGCCCATGTAAAAAAAAAAGAAAGAAATAGGAACTTTTATGAACCTTGAAAATGTTCTGAGAAAGTCCCTCAACTTGTGGAAAAAAAAAAAAACTCTAGGAATATTCTATAGGTCTTAATAAACTTCCTAATTGCATTAATTTTTGTCATGTACAATCTGTATCCTCTTCTAAAGTATAGCGAATAAAATATTCAAGCGAGTATTTTATCAGTAACAAGGAAATGTAGACTGCATTTTTCCTCTCTGCGGGATTTACAAAACAAAGCTTGCTAGGATTTATCTCATGGGAAATGTATGCCTGGAGGCAAGACCAGGATGGACTATGGTGTCACCTGAGTTATGAGGAGCCCATACCCACACCATCTTCACCATTCACACTCCACAAGAGCCGAATTGGGTTGTGTGAGCTGGAGAAGGAAAGTGACTCAATAATAACCTTTGTTCCCAGCCATCAGTCACCAAATGTTTATTAAGAACCTATCCTATGCAAAACCTTGTATAGCGATTTGAAGCACTGCAATAACATATTTGCATTATAATCTTATGTTTCTCTAAAGCAATTTTCTCTCAGTTTTAATCAGCAATACTGACGTGTCAAAAGCAATAACTTGTACTCATTCTACAGATAAAACCAATTCTCACAGTGGTTCGATGAGCCTCAGTGTCCTAAAGCAATTAAAAACAATGGCAGGACCTGGGCCCAGGTCTCATAATGTCTGGATCTGTCCTTTGTCTTTCCGATGAGGCTGTGAGCCCTCAGGATTACTGTACTGTGGCTACAGGGTGGGGTGAGAGCAGTAACCCATCTGTGCTTTATAATTTTCTCCAGCTTCTCAAGAATCCCACTAAAAGGCTGGCAGTTCCAACAATAAAACTACACCCCAGACAGGAGCAAAGGCACCAAGGAAGGAAGCAGCGTAGATACCGAAGCATTTGGAACAACCAAATGAATTGCAAAACTCCCTCGTCAGATTTTAAAACCTTTAAGTTGTATTCTCATTAAGGAGTTTTTCTTCTTTCCTAAAATCATACCATTTTGTTTTTTAATTGCCCTTGTCACTCATTCAGTTCAAAACGTTTTTCAGCCTTCGGTTGTGCTTCAGAGAGTGGAAAATAATGAACAAATCAGAAACAGGTGTCATTGGAAACGTCTCCAATTTAAATGGGTTACACATTTTGTGGTTTTAAAAAGACATGAGACAAAACAATTATGCCCTTTAAAGAATTCCTTACTCTAAAGAAAACTTAGAGTATTTTTATAGCTCTAGAAATTGTTTGAGACATTTATGAAGAACATAAGACTGTTTTTCAATCACATATGACTTTTTAAAGCTTTATACATTAGCATTAGAAATGTTATCATTAATAAGGGAATTAAAATGAATTTGACATTGAACAAGGACAGCAACTAAAGTGGCAGTCACTGGGCCGCAAAATTGAAAAAACAATAACAATCACGATTTGCCCAAGAAGCTGAGAGTAGAAAATAAAAGATCCTTAGGCTAATTTTAAGCACCACTGGTCTAATTCCAAAAATTTAGAGACACTGTATTGGCATTGCATTTGAAATGAGTGTTCTAATCCATTCATGTTTTTAAAAAGTAATCTATAATTTTCATCACGGGTCTGAATTATTCTATAATTTCTATAAAACACATGTTTTAAGTATGTTTATCTTAAGCTCTGAAAAAAATACAAAGCATCCAGAAGCATTTGGTTAGATGCATCACATGTTCCAAAGCTATTAATATAAGTTTGTCAGCTCTGCTTGGGATTCTTTTCATGTAGTAAAAATATTAATGTTATAAAATGTCTATACTTCCATTTCTATCACAAGAATGTTCTTATAATATTTAATAAAAACCAGACTCGTATAATTATACGTATAAAAGACAGTATGATTTCTCCATTTTTTCTAGCTTCTTTTTGTAAAGCCAATGAGTAGAGTGAGGAATGAATGCCTGTATTGTGTTTATTTCTGAGGAGATAGTAACACATCTAAGCTAAAGGCAGACCACCTGCCCAGCAACCTGAATACATATGAAAGCTTTTCTCTGGGGATTGTACATTTTTATGGATCCAAGAACAAATACTGTGTATATTAAATTTTGTATTTCCTTATAGATCCATATTCAGTCAATGAAAATTCACGATAAGGTCACAGTTCTTTATATGTATACAAATGTGCACCTCAATTCTGGTTCCATGCTGCCATTTTCCTGAGCCCAGGCAGCCTACTGCCTCCACATTTCTCCTTGAGTTCACTATATAAATTAGAGCTAAAATGAAATTTGGCAGATGGCTGCATAGGGAATGTGTTTTATAAGAGAAAGGAAGATAAGGCTAATTGATTTTCTTTTACGTTTTCTTAAAGGACTTTTCACTTCATTCTGAGACAAATTCATTTTGTCAAGGAGATGAAGCACTTCTGACAGATAAAATCCTAATTAGAAATTGGTTCACAGAGACAATAGGCAAGCCTCAACTGAGATAAAAACTTCTTTCACAACATGTTCCATTTCTGAATCAAGATTAGTCCTAATATAAAAGTAATAACAGAAAGCACCTATCTTTGTCAGCACATAAAAGTAACTAAAAAATCAAATACGTGACTTACTTCATATCATTCTAGTGCAATATCTTTTTACTTTGTGCAAACCGTTATTACAGTTAAAGTAAATAATTACATTTTCTGTGTTGACATAGAAAACAGACTATATTTGAAACCAAATCGAAATGTCCATTTTTAAGCCAAAAATGCAAATGGCAAATAATTCAGAAATAAATTTAATACTTATTGTCCATGATTACTATATTTTATCTTGGAATTTCTTCTCTCCTTTCTCCTTTTATATAGAAAATCCCAAGTTATTTGAGGGTTCACAAAAGAACTTTCCAACTTTAACCCAAATCCAGCCTAAATACCCTTTATGCCACATACTACTGAGAACTGACATAATATTTACATACACCATTGGGTCTTGGAGCCAGTTTCATGGTAGATGTGCATTTGGCCTTTAGGGCCCACATCTCCAGAAAATGGATTTGGGTCCACTTACTTGTAATTGTTCTCTTACATCAGGATCTGTGTTTATTCAGATGCTAAATAAGTAACGTTACAAGTGCCTATATGGAATTCCTTTAAAATAAGCGGTCTTCCATTTTGTTGTGCACATACCCTTAAAGAATTTGGAAAACCTTGTACTTTCCTCATACTTTTAGAAAATTGATCTCTAAAATTTTGTACCATAAGTTTAAATAGTTGCAAAGAATGTGATTTCTGGCATGTTATTTAATGAATATATGATTTAAATATGTTTTCATCAAAACTTTGTAGCAGGATGTTTAACTCCCTCAGTTTATGGTAGATGACCACTATATAACTTAATCTGAATACATTGACAAACCAACCAGATTTATCTTTAGAAAAGGTATAAGCTCATTTTTCTGTTCAAACAAAATATTAGCAAGTGTTCCTGTGACAACCAGCTTACTTTTGAAATCTAATTTAAAATAGCGAGCTAAGGTCATTGGCTTGTAGCCTTGGTGAAATAATAAGGCCTGCTACTGTCAATATTTCTTACCAACATTTCTAAGCTTAGTTTGCATGTTGAAGCTTTTTATACTTTGGGTATTATAAAGAGATTAGGGATGAATGGAGACCTTTCTTGTAAAGCAAAAGACAGTTTTAGGAGGGGAAAAAGAAAAGAAGAACTCCAGAACACAGGAAGTTCTCAGACAGATTAGATTCAGGAAGGAACACCTAATATGAGGCTTTGCCTGCCCTCATGTATAGACACTGTTTGAGAAACATTTCTCTAAAATGTTTTTCACTTTGAGATTTCAGAGTCCCTTAAATTTTTTATAGAATTCTCTAGACCCCTCTCTAGATTATTCATCTCTCTCTCTCTCTCCCACACACACACAGCACACACACATATGCATTAAAACATTTCTATGTAATTTCAAAGATCTAATCTCACAGATCCTCTGAAGTTCAAATAATGACCTCCAGTTAAGAATCACAGCTCAAAAACACTCACTTTAAGAGAGCTCAAAAAAATTTCCTTTAGCTCCATCTTGATGTTTCTTAATTTTAGTAATTTAAGTAGCTCTGTACTTATTTAACACTTTTCTGTAGAAAACAAAAGAATAGACACTATTTAATTTGCATATTTTCCTAGTTATGTTGCTATTACCCTAAGTAGAGCATCCCATCACCATGGCAACTGAGGATGGACCCTGCACTGTTCAGATTCATGTAGATTCCCTGCTCCATTTGACCAAACTTGAATTACAATTCTTGGCTCATTCATTTGATCCTGGTTTATTCTTTTTTTTTGTCTCTCTCCACAAGATCTGACTGACCCATACAGTCTCCCCTGACTTTATAAGTTAATTTGTACCACCCTATTCAATAAATTCTGAGCACCCCTTCCCACTCAACAATTTGAATTAAGGATTATGCTTACATTTTAAAGAGATTCCTCTCTTTACAAAAAGATTCACAAAATGTCCTTTAAATTTGCATCTAGTGTTTAGTGCATTTAAAGTACTGTTTTCTTTACAAATCTCAAATGCACCATATTTTCCAAATATGAAAGACACCAGAGAACTCTAATAACTTACCCTCTATTTATATAGATCTTATTCTTTGATGTCTTTTCACATGTTAAAGAAATGTAGCCTCAAAGCAATCTGGGAATTAGACACACCAGGTATCATGATACCCCTTCTGTGGTTGAAGAAGCTTGTATATGACCACCTAGTTCATTTGTGGGAAGTGAAATCTGACCCTGTACACTGCAGTCCAATGCCTACAATATCTGTTCTGATGGCCTTCTCTGGCCTATGATACTGATGCTGCATATTCCCTCTGTGTTACCAGATGTGGATGAGTGCCTGGAGCAGAGTGTACGATGCGGGCCAAATCGCATGTGCTTCAACATGAGAGGAAGCTACCAATGCATTGATACACCCTGTCCACCCAACTACCAACGGGATCCTGTTACAGGGTATGTCTTGCCTTCTCACCACAGAAGTGCTTTTGAAAATCTTTTTTCCTTTTTCTCTTTGACCAAAAAACTTGTCTGTAGCCATATTTAACGAAAAGAAAGTTAATAACCCAGTAGGGAATGGGCTTCCAGCGTGTTCCTTCTTCAAAGAAAGGGCAAGAATTGAGCTCATCCAGCAGCAGCTCTACAGCCCAAGCTTCACTTTTGGCTGTCAGTGTTTCCTGGGGCAGCCTCTCCAGCATGTGATGCACCGTGCAACACCTAGAATTCTGCCTCAGTACTAGTTTTATAGGGTAATAGACTCTGCCTTTCTTTGAAAAGTTCCAGTTTCCTTCCATGTTGCCTTGGGGTTTTATGGGCTCTCAGTGCTTCAAGAAGCACCTTTTTTCTGTTATTGGCATGACTCACAACTCCATGAGAAAATGGAGATCTGGAAGAATGAGTCAATAGTCTGCCCATTCTTATGTCATCTTGCTCACATTTCCTGCTGTCTGAAACACTGTCTTCTCTCGTTCTGAATAAATTCCTTTTCTGTTTCCTCTCACCCCTACAGAAAGGTTGAACTTTGGTCAGTTATCAAATCACCAGGGAGTTTGAAAACAAGTGATAATGCTCATTTTGGATAACCCTGCTAATAAGATGGTTCTAAAACCAAATGTATGCTGGAGCCCACACTTTGTTTTCCTTTTGGTAGTACCTACAGGCACTACTGAGGGTGGTACTGGAATAGGGTCAAGTGTGAACTACCCAAGACCCACCAGAAATTTTATTGTGATTGGTTCCAGGGGTAAAGAAAGGGGAAGGAGGGAGTAAAGAGATGTAAACCAGTGAAACTTCTAAAAATATGTTGGCTAAAAAATCCCTATCTTTAGAAAATCGCCCTTTGTACATTACTTTACTTTCCTCTTTACTACCAATGATTTCTGACAGACAGTTTAAAAATCATGATGACTCAGAAACAGCCAATGGGGGCTCTGGCAAAAGAAAATGTGATATATTTAAAGTAAAATTAAGGTGGAGGACAAATTCATAAGGAAATTGGTTTCTTTTTTCAGGAATCCTCATTGACCTTTTATAATTGTTAGAAAAATAAACCATATATCAGTATATCCTATTTCAGCTTTCAAACAGTCGTAGGGTGGTTGTTAAAGTTCATTGTTTTTTTTTTTTTTTAAGCTGTATTCCTTTATTTAAGAAGTCCTTCTTTCCAGTATATGGGCAGATGCTTTCATTTTCAAATTTAACTTTTTATTTTAAAGGCATTCTTGTGATATTCATGTTTACTTCAATGGTTCAAATACTTCTGATTTTAATGGAGCTGAGCGATAGATATTTGATTCAAGACCAGCACACTCTCATAGTCATCTGGCATCTGGTCTGAATTAGTGACTTAGGACTTGGGGGGGGAGGCTTATTGCTCTTGCAGTCAGACTGTCTCCTGCACTTAATGCCTAAAAGTTGTCATGGATCATGATCACCTGCATCATGTCTTCTCCTTCCAAGCGAGACAACTGTGTGTATTTCATGTGCTTATTATCCTTAGGTTCTGCCTCAAGAATTGTCCACCCAATGACTTGGAATGTGCCTTGAGCCCATATGCCCTAGAGTACAAATTTGTTTCCCTCCCATTTGGAATATCTGCCAATCAAGATTTGATCCGTCTGGTTGCATACACGCAGGATGGAGTGATGCATCCCAGGACAACTTTCCTCATGGTAGATGGGGAACAAATAGTCCCTTTTGCCTTAAGGGATGAAAACCTGAAGGGAGTGGTGTATACAAGACGGCCGCTAAGAGAAGCAGATACCTACCGCATGAGGGTTCGAGCCTTATCCTACAGTGCCAATGGGACCATTGAATATCAGACCACATTCATAGTTTATATAGCTGTGTCTGCCTATCCATACTAAGAAGCTCTCCAAAGCCTAATCCATGTATTTAAACTGCATTAATCATGGGAATCCAAGCCCCTTCCATATTGCTGTCTCCTGAACTGTTGCAATCTCGGCAGCTTGAAAATGGTGCTGTGCTCTGTTAGATGTGCCTTCCTTGGTACTTCCGAGGCATTTTCATTTATCCCACTGTGGTTATGTCTTTTAATAAGGTCTAGGAAAGTCCCTTATTGTTTTCTTTATTTATTACACTGGAGCAGTTACTTCCCAAAATTTGTCCTGAACATTTAACAGGGCACATCAGTGATGTTTTATAGTAGCATAGTAGCTAGGATCATTTTCCCTGAAAAAAAAACAAAGCCAAAATAACCAAAAGTGAGAAAACCAAGTGGATTTTTGAGCATTTGACTATTTTTAAATAATAAAACTTGTATGTTCTTTGATTAAACTTTTTTTTTTTTTGCATGGGTAGGCACCAGGAAGCAAACCTGGGTGTCCAGCATGGCAGGTGAGAACTCTGCCTGAACCACCGTGGCCCACCCTGATTAAACTTTTGAAATAACTTATAAAGATGCTTTTTTTTTTAGATATTGATACCTTGTGATAGGCTTTATATAGTCTTTTTTATTTTATGAATAAAATGAAACACCACTCATTTTAGAAAAATAGCACAGCCACTAGAAGGTTTATTCAATCTCAGATGGTACTTACCTTGATTGAATGTGCAAAATACCGGTATTATTTTCAGTGATTTTGTGAAATCAGCTGAACCACTTATGATAATAGAAAAATATATATTACTTTGTCCTAATATGATTGTTCCTAGCATGGATCTTTCCTCTTAAGATTTTGAGGTAACCTTTCCTTCAGTTAACTCCAAAATGTTTATATTCCAGCATGTTTATAAATTTTCCATTCAGTTGAAAATAATTTTTTAAATATCAATAAAGTAGATCACTTTGTCTTTCTTAAAAACCTTGTGTGTTCAAATTAGCATAAATGTTAAATGTCAATACACTGTACATGGTGATAAACAAACGCTGGAAGCAATTGCCAAGATGTATTCTATTTTTATGAAGTGTATATATATGTATTACCTTAGTGTGTACTTTCCATGCAATATCTTGATGGACTGTTTTATAAAATTATTTTATAAAAATAAAAACAATGTTACAGTAAAGTCAGCCTAAATAAAATTTTCACATCTCTTTTATTAACTCTTTTGAAAACCTAAAATGTGTTTCCTACAGCAATAGCACGTGTTAAAGTTAACAGCCACATGTCCATGCATACCAGCACACACAAACACACAAATCTTAGTCAAATCATCACAACACATCTTGAGATAAGTAATAGTATTATCCATATTTGTATATCAGGATCCTGAGACTCAAGGAATTTAGGCAACTTCCTTAAAACAACACAGCTAGTTAGTGGGAGAAATATCATACCTACTAACTCTTCTGACTCCAAGTCAAATGTTATCCTCACTGCATGACAGTTGTTTTCTCACCTGTGTAGTTTACTTATATTTCATCCTGAATTAATTTAGCTCCTACCTGTGATAAGTACTAGATTAGTGAATGCCTAGTCATGTCCTAGATTGAAGAATTTTTCCTTAGAGTTACATAATTCAAAGAAAAAACCTGGAAAAATTCATCTAGTCCACAGCCTGCCAATCAGGCAGGTGATTGTTTAAATCAGAGTTTACCAAAGAATGTTCTATAAAACACTAGTCTAGTAAAAATTATTTGAGTCAGAAGGGTTGCATGATCAAACAAGTTTGAAAAACACTGTATAACATGTCCTCCTATTAATGATTTACAGTGAACACTAAAGGCTCTTAGAAGTTCACCAGTAAACAGATTTAACTCATTCAAGTTAATGTTTTCCAAATTATTTCATTGTAAAACTATACTGTCTCCCCACTATATTGTAAAATCTTACCAAACGGGGTAATGTGGTTTAATACAGTGAAGACATTTACTTCATACTCTTCGGTCTTTAGAAAGGACACTCTACAGCCTACTTTGATAAACAATTACAGCATGCCACCCTGGCCATTGAGCTTCTTTCTAAAATTAAACCACACTAATGTTTGCTCATTTCCTCTGTCCAGCATTCTGCAAGCATAGAGAATGACAGGACAGTGACCAGACATGAGTTACTGCATAGTCATTACTAGCAACAGACTTATGTTTACTACCATCTTTGATTTGGAAACTCCTATGTGGAGCCAGGAGGTCCCGCCAGAACCTTGGCTTTAACCAAGTATTTTTGACAAAATTTCCTGGAAGCTTCTCATAAGCATCCAGTGATTGAGCCGAGTTACACAAGGAGATCAATCATTAGGCCTGAACGTGCCCTGGGATGACAGGACAGGGAGTTGAAGCCCTCCTCCTCCGTGGTGTCTGGCATTGCTGGAAGCAACAAGCCTCCACTCTGTGTATCACTATTATAGTCTTCTGAGTCTGCAAGTTCCTCAACACCCCAGGTAGACTAGCTAGCAGAAAACTGAAGGTCTCCAAAGGGAAACCAAGGGACCAAATGAGAGGTCTAAAAGGTATTATTAGTCTCCACTACATACAGATTCTCGGGCAATCCTTTACATAGCCTATGAAATCTACCTGCTATATAATTAGTTAATTAATCTGACTTTAACGTAAAAAGAAGTACAATCTATATCAGGGGTCTGAAAAGGGCAGGATAGTAAATATCTTAGGCTCTGTGGTCCAAATGGTCTTTAATGTAAACACTTAACTCTGCTGTTTTGGCACAAAAACAGCTATGGATAATATATAAGCATCTGTTCCGATTACACTTTATTTACAAAATCAGGACAAATTTGACCTGAGAGCCATAGTTTTCAGACCTCTGCTCTGCACGATAAGTATAATTCTTTTTATGACTCAGAACAGTCCAGGATGCCATACGTCTTACAGGTGAAGCTAAGAGGATTGCAGGGATAGGAAATACAGGGTACAGAATAGAAGTGATGGCTCTTACAAGTTTTATAACAAAATGCTGACTCAGCACGTGCAGTCCTGCCCAGCTCCATAACCCATTCTAATTCTCTACATTGAACCAGTTTGCAGACTTAGCTGTCATTAATTACCAACCAGGTTCAAAACCCCATTCTCTTCATAAATACAGACATACACATGCCTGCTTTTCAGGGCTAGATAAAAGCATGCTCATCAGAATTTATCATTCTACATCTTAATTTGTCCAGATGAGCCAGGTAGGGCAAAAATATGTCCCTCCTGTTCTAATCTGCTTGACTATTGAAATGCAATATACCAGAAATGGGTTGGCTTTTAACAATGGAAATTTATTCATTTACAAGCTTATAGTTCCGAGAACATGAAAATGTCTAAATAAAGGCATCATCAAGACATACCTTCTTCCTGATGCTGTCATGTGCCTTGCCATCTGACAGGAATTCAGGCTGCCAGTGATCTTGGACTCCTTTGTCAGTTGTCAAGGCACATGACAGTATCTGCTGGTCTCTCCCTTCTCTTCCAGGTTTTGTTGCTCCCAGCTTCTGGCTTCAGTGGCTTTCTTTCTGTTTCGGTGGTTTTCTCTCTCAACTTCCTGGTCTTTCTCTGTTTCATTCCATTTATAAAGGACTCCAGTAGGAGGATTAAGTCCCACCTGGGACATGTCGCAACTGAAATAACGTGATCAAAAGGTCTTACTCACATTAGGTCTACACCCACAGGAATGGATTAGCTTTAAGAACACGATTTTCTGGGGTTCATTCAGGTACAACCATGCCTCCCTTCCCAAATATAAACTGATTTGTCCAATTGGCTACTTCATACTTCCACTTGGCTAACAGCCAACTCATATGTATATATCCAGCATATAGATAAATGCAGATATTTCCTATTCCCTGGCAACCTTCTAATTACAGTTGTCAGATGATACCACTATGTGCAATAAGACATTAAACATTAGTTACTTGGTGGAGCTCTGAAGAAATCATTTTAAAAAGGATGATCTTGATGGTATGTCAGTTTGGCCTTTGTCCTTTTTCATCTTTTCATGTTCAAAATATCGAAAGATATGTGACAGCCAACTTGCAAGAATGAGGCAATAGTTCTGAGAATGAAAGATGACATACTTAGGATGGAGAAAGAAGGAAAGAGCCTGAGCCTTTATGTGGCATTATTGAACCACTCTATTATTACTGTTCTAACCACCTCAGGACTTACAGTTGTATGAAACCAATAAAATCCTGACTTATTTAAGCCATGGTTTTCTGGATTATCTATATTTACAGCTGGATATATTCATGCAAAGCACAATGTTCCAAAAGTTTCTCTCCGCTAGTCTTTCCTAACAAGTTAGTAGTACTATCATTCACCTACTGAATGCCTGGGATTCACTGGTAACTCCTCACTCACCCAATCTTCTCACATCCTATTTTATATATGGATCTCCATCTTCACTGCCATCCTCCTAGACAAGGCCATCGTTTTCTCACATAATACACTCCTAGATGGTTCCTTTTATCCTGTTCTGCCATACCCATTCTCCACCAGATTTATGTTTTAAAAACGTCCATCAGATCATGTTACCCCATCGACGACTTTCCATTATTCTTTTCTTTCATGGCCTAAGATCCTATATGTTCTGGCTTCTCCTTAGCTCTTTGTCATGAATTTGTAATGTGTCAACTTAGATGAGATAAAACTGCATTTCCTATATCCACAGAGTTCAGAGTATGGGCCACATGAGACATTTTGCATGAGATTTGGAAAGTAGAAATGAAGATATTTACTATCCTGCCCTTTTCAGACCCCTGATATAGATTGTACTTCTTTTTATGTTAAAGTCAGATTAATTAACTAATTATATAGCAGGTAGATTTCATAGGCTATGTGAAGGATTGCCCGAGAATCTGTCTGTAGTGGAGGCTAATAATACCTTTTAGATCTCTCATTTGGTCCCTTGGTTTCCCTTTGGAGACCTTCAATTTTATGCTAGCTATTCTACCTGGGGTGTTGAGGAACTTGCAGACTCAGAAAGTAGAAAATGAAACAGAGAAAGACCAAAAATATAAAAATTGCTTTTACATTTGGGAGGTTATTGCAAGGTCACCAGGTGCTGTTGTAGCTCATGGACCTTGCCACAATCTGTTGGCTCCCTTTGTTAGTGTGGGGTAGTGGTGGGCCCATGCTATTTCACCTCCCACCAGATCCTTTGTCATCATCTATAACCCTGGGGCCAAATATATGTTTAGCTTTGTGACAAGGAGCTCTAGCTTTCCCTGCAGGAAATCCTGGAGGATCGAAGATGGTGAAAAATGAACACAGGTTCCAATCTGTCCTCATGGGTGTCAGCTCATATTCATGGGTTTCAGTTTGTCTTTGCTTTCCCCGCTGTGCTCCATTGACTTCACGCTCCCTACCCAGAGGCAATGCTTCATACAGACTATACAGGCATTAATTAACTCCACAAATTGAATAAAGTTTTATATATTATATCATGTATAATATACAAAACTTCTAGTGATTCAGTTTCTGTGGTCAAACTTCACCAATGCAAAGTTTGGATTCTATGAATTGGTTCAGAAATGCTGTAATTGGTCCTCTGATCCAGTAAGGTTTAATGATAATAGTACTTGTGATTAATGGGATGTCCTGCCAAGAGTTACCTAGATTATCACCTATAGACATGTTTAATCAAATGCCTAGACTTCACACAGGCAAGCATTTACTTTCATAGATCATTTTAGTGAAAATGGGGAGGGGTATAATGTGGTTGATTGTTTGCTTCTAAGTGCGCTGAAGAATTTACCAAAAGAAAATAATGAGCTCAGAGCTTTAAATACCCAGCTCATGGTCTTTGAAATGGATATAATGTTGAATAGCTGCCTGAAAAGAACTACTGAATTAATGACAGCCTAAAACTGCAAGGCCAATGTTTTTGAAAGACAGACCAAAAATCTGATCCTGAGGGCGCCTAAACTACAACAGAAATTATATTCCTAGTCTCACAGGTCTTTTACATTAAAGTTAGGGCACTGACTGGAAAAAAAAAGGCCCTGAAAATTGACATGGGAACCTGTGGGCAGTTTTTAACAAACCTGGGAACTTTGACCCCCAAATATGTTGAGACTTCTTTACCAGTAGAAGCAGCCTAACCTTCCCCTCTGTCTGAGAAGTTTCATCTCTCCTTGTCTGAAGAATTTGTAATGGTTTTCCTTGAAGTAGTGGACTTACCAGGGACTGCTGCCCCTCCTCAGATCTCACACCTACTCACTTTTATTTCTAGACCCACAACCAGACTCATATCTGTGGAATCCAATGACAAAAAGAAAATGGAGCTTTTATTTTATATGTCTTTTTCATTTTATTTTTTAGTAATTCATTTTATTGTATTTTATGGAAGTAGCCATTTATAACAGATTAGGAATTTTTTTAAAACTGGTCCCTTTCCACAGGTAGTTTGAAAAGCACTGCAGTGCACCCCACCATGAACTAAACATGACAGGACACTATTTTACAGAGGCGGAAGATGAAGATCAAAGATGGGAAATAACTTCTGCAAGATTCACATCACCAGTGAGGAATGCAGAGCTGGGTGTGGACCCTCGTCCACCTGACTATAAAGCCATGCCACCTGCCAATATCTTGAAGAAGAAAAATTCTTATTATCCACACATAAGAATTTCAGTGTGAACATGAAAAATAACTCCTCACCTTGGTGCTTTGGAAAAGTATCTTCAAGTCTCCCATCTCAGCTCCGCTTTAGCTATTAATGTAGTTCCAGTTATCACTCATCCTTAAAACCCATCAATTGGAATCAGCTGTAAGTAGTCTGAGGGCCTGACATTTTGTTAACACCAAATAACCTCTGATGAATCAGAAAAAACGAGACTTGACACCACTAAGAAAATTAAGCACTCCACCTTCCTGTGCAGAAGGTTGACATTTTAAAATCATGATTAGGTCAACCAAAATGAAAGAGAAAGAATTATAACTTAACTGGATCATTATTTATGTGAAAGATCTCAAGGTCTGAGACATCTTTGCATTCAAAGCCATGGCTCCCCACATCACTAGGGGTGAGCCCAGATTTCTCCATTAGCAGATCCCAAAATAACCTTTCAGTGTTTATTTCCACAACTTTTCTTCTATATGTCCCGTTTTCCATGTAATGGTACCACATGCATCCCACAATCCGATGTTCTTTCGATTTTCACCTTTTGGATGCTCTGCTTCCAACTCCACATTCTCAATTCACACCCATTTCAAAGTCCTGTTTAATGCCAGGCCGTCATTAGAATATCCCCTGATTTTTAATACAAAAGACCTCTCTTCTGCCACTCAACTCACAGTCTTTCTCTGTGAGTCTTTCTCTCTTATAGCATGCCTCACCTTCAACTCTGTATTATACTTGCTTGGCACATGGATTCATTTATCTATTGGACTGCAGTGGTTTGGGGGTCTGATTCTTCTCTTATCCAGCATGACTTTTAGCACAGGACTTTATAAACAATATATGCTCCACACACTTACGTAGTAATTTAGATTTTTAAAATTTAGATAAAAAGGAACCCAAAGCATATGAGGATTAAGGCTCTCCATAGAAGTAATACATTCATTTATATATTTGTTTATTCATTCAAAAAATGTGCACCGAAAGCCTACTATGTGTAGAATACTGTCTGTAGGAATATGACTAACAAAGGAACAATTAGAGACCAATGAGAAGTCAGAGGTAATAACAAACAATTATAATTCAATCTGATAGTTATAATAAAAGTATATACAAAGTGCAATGAAAATATAGGGACCGTAGTCCTAAATTCACCTGGGATAAATAGGTAAAAGGCCACATTTCAGGCAGCAAGAAGAAAGAGGACACACCCCTCCTTTGAAAAAATTTTCTCAAAAGTGCCCACACAGCATTTTCACTTATATCTCCTGGGCCACAATATATAGCTACAAGAGAAAGAAATAAATTTAATGCTTTGTCTGAGCTCCGTGCTCTGTTACCATGGAATAAAAGGAGGCAAGTAGGCATCTCGGTCCAAGGATCTGAGAGAATGGGGAGTGATGTGCTGGTTTGAAAGGGTTTATATACCATAGAAAAGCCATGTTTTAATCCTAATTCCATTTTGTCAAGACAACCATTTCTTCTAATCTTTATTCTTTACCGTATGTTGGAAACTTTGATTAGATTACCTCGGCGATGATATGACTCAATCAAGTATAGGTATTAAACTTGATTAGGTGGAGACATCTCCACCCATTCCAGGTGGGTCTTGATTGCTTTACTGGAATCCTATAAAAGAGGTTACATTTTTGGAGAGAATGCCTTTTGAGAATGACAAGACAGCTACAGCAGACCTGAGCAGAACCACAAGGCCAAGAGAACCACAGAGTTTACCAGCCAGCAACCTCTGGAGATTCTGAGAGAGCAGAGAAGGATGACAGAATGATGAGAGCCATGAAAAGCTCCAAAGTAACCTTTGGAGGTGAGGAGAATGCCCCTGGGAGAGATTCATGAGGCAAGACACCTATCGACGTTTGGAGATGAGGAGAATGACCCTGAGAGAGCTTCATGAGGCAAGATGTCTGGAGAGGAAGCTAGCAGACAACTCCAAGTTCACCATGTGCCTTTCCAGATGAGAAAGAAACCCTGACCTTGTTCACCATCTGCCTTTCCACTAGAGAGAGAAACCCTGAACTTCATCAGACTTCTTGAATCAAGATATCTTTCTCTGGATGCCTTAGAGTGGACATTTCTATAGGCTTGTTTTAACTGGAAAATTTTCTTGGCCTTAGAACTGTGAACTAGCAGCTTAACAAATTCCCCTTTCTAAAGCCATTCCGTTTTTGGTATATTGCATTCTGGCAACTAGCAAACTAGAACAAGTGGATACTTGAAAAAGTGAGAAGGGGGTTACATCTTCCAAAAGCTGTGAAAAGAAAAAAAGTTATATGGTGAGAGAGGAAACACTGGAGCAAGCCATCAGCCTTGTTTTTAATATGGGAAAGAACCAAAGACAAAAGGATGATGAAGGATAAAGGAAAAAGGGAAAAACTAATAGAGCAAGGTCCTGGAGGACATGGAAAGATTAGACTCTAAAACATGGTAGCGAGCACATAGAAGGACAAGAGGAGTGAATGACAGGACAATGAATGGTCCCAATGTGAGAGAAATAAAGCCACTCACTGAGGGTGTTGGGAGTGAAGATGGGTCAAAAAACATTAGCTTCTGTGGAAACAGGAGGTGGAGCAAATTGGAGATATATAAAGGATTACTGAGTAGTTGTATTGAAAATTATAAACATTTCTGGTTTCAGTGCATTTATTTGTGTGACGCTCCCAATATGCAGTCAGTACCCAGCCAACAGCCTGCATGTAGGAAATGAAAAGACATATAGCACCAAGTGGTTTGGTCTAACTGAAGTTCCCCAAGACTTTCTCCCATGTTTCTTCTTAAAGTTTAATAGTTTCAGTTCTTACATTTATGTTTATTATCCACTCATTTAACTGTTGCATATGACATAAGGTAAGGGTCCAAACTCATCTTGTATATGTGTATCCAATTGTGCCAGCACCATGTGTTAAAAGACTATTCTTTCCCATTGACTTGCCTTGATACCTTTGTCACAAATCAACTGACCATAAATTGATTACTTGGCTATGCTTTGATGTCCAGTTGTTTGGTCAAACACAAGCCTAGATGTCCTTGGTAAGATATTTTGTAAATGTGTGTTCTAATTTGCTAGCTGCCAGAATGCAATACACCAGAAACAGAATGGCTTTTAAAAGGGGGAATTTATTCAGTTGAAGTTCACAGTTCTAAGGCCGTGAAAATGTCCCAACTAAAGCAAGTCTATAGAAATGTCCAATCTAAGGCATCCAGGGAAAGATACCTTGGTTTCAAGAAGGCTGATGACATTCAGGGTTTCTCTTTCAATTGGAAAGGCACATGGCGAACATGGCGGCATCTGCTAACTTTCTCTCCAGGCTTCTGGTTTCATGAAGCTCCCCTGGGGGGGTTTCCTTCTTCACCTCCAGAGGTCTTTGGCTGTGCTGGCTCTGTAGCACTTTCCAAAATGGTTCCCTCTTAAAGGGCTCCAGTAAGTAAACCCACCTTGAATGGGTGAGAACACACCTCCATGGAAACCATCTAATCCAGTTACCGCCCACAATTGGATAACTTAAAAACTTCCATCCAGCAATATTGAATGAGGATGAAAGGACATGGCTTTTCTGAGGTCCACAAATTCAAACCAGGACAAGGTGCTTAGCATCTAAAATCAGTTCACTGATCACTATCGAAGATTATTCTCAATAATGTGGATAAGCTTTATCCAGCCAGTTGAAGACCTTAAGAGCAAATCACTGAGGTTTTCCAGAGAAGAAGAAAATCTGTTCCAAGAGTTAACACCACATCAACTTTTGTCTGAGTTTACAGTCTGCCAGCCTCCCCTACAAATTTTGGACTTGCTAGCCCCACAAATGCATGACCAATTCCTTAAAATAAATCATACACACACACACGTGTAAAGTATATATACACACACACACACATATATATATACATACACATACATGTATCCTGTTGGTTCTGTTACACTGCAGAACCCTGATTATTCATGTAATTTAATTTTGATCTTTTGCAAGATTATTTAATCTATACTGCATCCCTTCCCATTCCACATAAATTTTAGGATCGGCTTTTCAATTTTTGTAAAGAGCCTGAAGGAATTTGATAGGATTACATGGAATTTATAGATCAATTTGGGGAGATGAACATTATTTCTGAATCAAAAAAATGGTTGCATACCTAGGTTCTGGAGTTAGATGAGATGAATTCATAACTAACTTCATTTCCTAAGAGCATAATTTAAGCAAGTTACTTAATCTCTTCAAACTGCAGTTTCTTCATCTTTAAAATGGGGGTGTTAATAACAACAACTTCTATTCTTGTTACATATTATTATCATTTTGACATTTCTTATTCTGTGCCAGGTACTATGTAGAACTAGAAATAAAAATATATAAATTGAGGAAGCCTTTAGAAAGGGTAGGATTATTCTGAGCTCTACATTTTGTTGCTTTAGGTGACTGGGGGAGTCAAGAAGTTAGCATTGATGCCATAAGGAGTTTGGCTTCTAGTAGAAAGACATGTGGAAGGAAAGAAGCACACTGACTTCATCAGCTAGTTGCCATGAAAAAAGAAAAACACATTTGAATTTACACTTACTCAACCAACATACAAACCCTCTACTCACTATTTACAGGGCAAAATTGGAAGAGGCATCTTGTTACCTAGGCTTCCTCTCCTGGTGAAATTTGGTTTTCTCTTCAAAACTTCACGTTTACTTGAGATCTCTGAGTAATAATGAGCACATAGATGTACACTCATGGGGTGGGGGGAGGGTAGGAAGGGGCTTGGTGTTATTGGACTCAGGCCCCACAAAGAAACCCTGTGTCCTAACCATCCTAAGAATGAGTCTCCTGATAATAATGTACTTTGACCCCATGGAACAATTGCTTTCCTTTCCGACATTCTGCAGAGAACAAGTCTTTGGCTCCTACATGATTTTCTGGTGCTAGGGGACTGCTCTTGTGCATTGAACCACTTTGTTCTCTTTCTTTTGGGTTGCAGGCTCCTGGCGTGCCTGATTTTCAAGCTTGTGATGCATACTGTCCTGATGTTTCCAGTTTCCACCACCTCCAAGTCAGACAGCAGGATGGAGACAAACTCATCGCACTTTGGCCTGGGCTCCTGAACAAAGCGGTTCCATGTGTGGAGGCTGTGCTTGACATGGCCTGCTGGCCATGGGTTGCTCCAACTCTGTAGGGACACTGAAAGAATGTATCAACAGGCTTGCCCAGGTATCTAAAACACATTTTCAAAATGTCAAGTGACCCATGATGGCCGGTCTGCTGATTAACTGCAGCGTTCCAGAGGTCCTTAGAGGGGACAAACTGGGGCCAAGTTCTCAGTGTGTAATCACCTCTCCACTGAGTCAGAAAGCTCACTGCCAAGCCAGAGCAGCAGTAGACATGTAACTGGTCGGAATGATTGTAGTTTCCCAATCACCATGCTTTGCCAAGTCTCTGTTTCAAATTCCCTATTCTCAGAGAAACTGCCTGGGAATTTGGACGTTCTTCACAATGGTTTTAGGAAGAGGTCCTCCCTCCCCATTTCTACCATTGCTGCCCTTATGCTAGCCTTTACCACATCAGTTGCCTGGGCTTGCTTTTCTCTTTGTTGGTTCACCCTCTTTGATGTCAGCCTAACAGTAGCAGAATCATCTTCCATTAGGATTTGTCTCTCCCTTTCTTGTTACCTGCAGTAAAACTTGCTAGTGGCGTTGAAATGATATTAAACCCAGAACCAAGATCCTCAGCCAACTGTTTGCCACCCAGTCATAATCAGTTTACATAGAGAGAATACGAAGTTCAGTCCAATGCATGCTCTTTATTGCTAACTGGGAGTTTTAGCCGCATCAGTAATATAGGCTCTTCTTGAGCTGGAACAACTTTTACTTAGACTCTAAGTAGGTCCCACTGTTTTCATGAAAATTAGACTAAGGGATATTTTTGGCTTCTTTCTCCAGGGGCTTGCCAGGGAAGGTATGCTTCCCACAGTTGCATAGGTAATGGAACATTGAATTCAAAAAAGATATGTATCTCAAGGGAGAAAGTTCAGAGAGAAAAAGAACATATCAGATAGAACCTAAGCTCTTGAGGCTTCGGCTCACTCCCTAGCACTCAGCCACCCATAAGAGCAATCTCTCTCTTCAAGGTTCAGTTGCAGATGGGGAGAGGTGAGGCTGCCTAGAAGTCCACAAATATGAGAGTCGGGCAGAGGAATGAACAAGATTTACAGACAACCTCAAAAGGTGATGTTCAGGGCACCTAAGTAGTAATCACATCAGAATAGAGACAGGTACATACAAACAAAGGTTAGAAGGAGACGTGGCATCAGAATCTGTAGACCCCCTGCAGTCAAGGTATACATAAAGTGTGAATGTCAGGAAAAACCTAGGCAAGCAGAGAAGAGGAAGAAAACACAATCCATGTGGCAGAAAAATGTTCAAGATCCAAACTCTAGGGAAATATCCAATACTAGGATTGATATGAAAAACCCTCCTTATGAGCTTTCTGTATCTCTACTAATTGATCCTTTACTTATTCAAATCTGTCTTTTTAAATATCTACATACAACCCTACAGGCTAAGTAACATCCCAATCCATTCACACCCTTTAACTACTCTTAAGAAATAGAGGTGCTCATTTCACTCCATTAGCATTCCCACCCTGATTTGTTCTAACCTCACTCTTCTAGGCACATATTCTAGTGCTAAACCAGGCAGTGTAAAGGATAGTGGTGAATCCCTTGTCCCAAAGTGGCAGTGAATGGCTCTTTTCTCTCACTGGTTATTCTTTTCTCTTTGTTCTAAGTTATCTCTCTATTCCTGGCCAGCCAATGTCCATGCTGTCCTACTATAAGCCAGGCATCCATGAAAAGCTCACCTCTTTGTAAAAAGGTTTTCAGTCTCTGTCTATAGAGCAGATGTTTCAGTCTGTTTACAGAGCAGCGTTCAGTTCTTAGCATGTAGTGTTTTCTCCCCTGCACAACTCTAGAGCAGTAGCTCTCCTTAGAGCCTTGGGATATCCACTGGTGCCTCATGGATAATTTTAGGAGACAAGGCTCAGTGGGTGGTATCTAGGCCCCAATATCCACTCCAAACCCTTCAGTGGGAGGTATTTTTTTTAACCTGTTTTCTCTAATAAAAAAAATGGATATAAAGCCAGTTAAAAACAAGGTTGACTATTCCTTTAAAAATATTGAAAACTGGGATGCAAGGACAGTTCAGTGGTAGAATTATTACCTGCCATGTGGTACACCTGGGTTTGATTCCCAGCCTGTGCTCTCCGCTCCCCCCCCAAAAAAAAATCAACAAATGGTGCTGCAATAACAGAAAAGTCACTGGAAAAAGAATGAAATAGGACCCCCCATCATGCAGCATACAAAAAGAAAATTGAAAAGCACTGTTCCAGGTATGTCTGTTTGTACATGTTACTAGCAAAGGCCCATACAAGTACTGCTGCACTATCATTCAATGTGAATGAATTCCGCTGTGCAGCAAACCTGCTAGAAAATGTCTTTGCAAAATGTAAATGCTGCCTATACGTTGAGCTGAGACATTACTTTTTCCTGTCTTTCTTAAGATCTTAGCTCTAATCTCTCTGTGTAGTCACAGCATCATGAGCAAATCAACAGTATATGGAAATGATCTGTATACTTAAGTCCTCCCTCCATATCCACACCCAAGCATTTGTTAATAACGTACCTCCTGCACTTAGTGCAGTAACTGGCATATAACAGGCATCTAATGAATATTTGATAAACGTACAGGTGAATATAGCTATACCCAACACAGTAGTGATGGAGAGAGTTTTATTGATTGGACTGAATTTAGATGAAAGAATAAAATTATATACTGAATATATCTTAAAGACAAAGATGCTTGAAAGTTGCTTAGAAGCTCTTTGCGTTGGCATTATCCCCCCTAAAATCAAAGATCCCTACAGACATTTTCAATGGGATTAAAGCTGCCAATTTTCTGCCATCCTAAAACACAGTTAACATCTCATGTGCTCCCTTACTTGTGGATTGCAGTATCAGAACTGCTCAAAAGGTTATGGTGCTTGGGATGACAGGGTAAAACCAAATGAAAAATTTAAATGAGAGGTGGGGAAGAGTGCTTACTAAACAGATCAGCTGTTTTGATGTTAAGGAGACAAAGTGAGATTAAAGAAATCAGTACATAGAAACATCTGGATGACAAATGAATTTTTCAGTTAACTTTTGCAGATGTTTGGTCTACACAAAACTCACACTCCCTAGGATCTGAAAGCATTGGGAAGCGTGGCTGAAAGCTTCATCTTTCACCTGCGTGTATCTCTTGTGTATTCAAGTGCAGTCGAGCCTCTTACAACCTTT
This sequence comes from Myrmecophaga tridactyla, assembly GCA_004026745.1. Taxonomy (NCBI): domain Eukaryota; kingdom Metazoa; phylum Chordata; class Mammalia; order Pilosa; family Myrmecophagidae; genus Myrmecophaga; species Myrmecophaga tridactyla. The sequence continues at coordinate 18,793 of PVIY010017547.1, read as the reverse complement.
ACTCCCAGTGAGTCCAGAGCCTGAAAACCAGTGATTTACTGGTGCCAGACCATCATAGCTGTCAACAAGGCAGGACTTTGTGTGTATCCTACAGGCATTTCCAGCATGTAGACAATGACATTAGAAGAGGTAGTAAAGGTGAGTGTGGTGAGACACACGTGCCTTCTGCATATGCATCCGTCTGAGTGTTCATCGCACCAAGTGTGTGGCAGAGCTGGAGATGTATGGCAAAGGTAGGATTCCATCAGAACGTACGCCACAGGCTTTCTATCCATTTCATGCAGAGGAACTTGATAAAAGCATGTGTCGCGTGCCAAAGGAATGAAGTTGCTTCCTGGATTCACTGTGGTGAATTAGTATGTGAGGAGATGTTCTGTAGGCTCAACGGGGGAAAGCAAGAGATGCTCCCAAGATAGGACTTGCATCTGTCCTTCCTTTGAACACTAAACTTTTTATGTGGTATCATTGAAAGTTAGTGGCTTGGGAGTTCAAAGGACATTCTTTAAATGATTGGAATATGCAACACAGGAAAAAGTGGAAAGAGATGAAGTATAATCATTCTGTGGTACCAGTATTAAATGCGTGTCAACAGGACCACTGTAGCTCATCTCAGCATGAAATTCTTTCCCATATTGCCATTCTGTGTGGTAAGTGATGTGATAAGGAAGAGCACTTTAGTGGGTTGAAGATATCCCAAACATCCACGTCCACCTAAGAACCTCAGAATACGACCTTATTTGGAAATACGGTCTTGGCGGATGTAATTAGATAAGGCTCCCAAGATGAAATCATCCTGGCTTTTAGGTGGGTCCTAAACCCAATGACTGGTGTTCTTATGAAAAGAGGAAAGGACACAGAGAGACCCACAGGAAGAAGGCGGAGGGGCGATGGCGGAGGCAGAGACAAGGGCCTCACTGCCACAGGCCAGGGAACACCAGCAGCCACCAGAAGCTCTAAGAGGCAAGGAAGGACTGTCCCCTAGAGCCTTTGGAGGGGACATGGCCCTGCACATACCTTGATTTCAGACTTCTGGCCGCCACAAACGTGAGAGAATAAATTGCTGTTGTGTTAAGCCACTAAATTTGCAGCAATTTAATTATGGCAGTCCCAAGAAATTAATAGAAGTGCAACTAGGGCACTTAAGTGGATACCAAGGTGATCAGGACTAAATGATCCTGGAGGACAGGTGACAGCTGAGCTAAATTCTGAACCCTGATTACATTGGCTAAGCCCCATTCAGCACTTATTTTGTGCCAGACACAGTGTCTCGTGCGGTATGTCTGTTAACTAAACAAATTAAGTGACTTCTGCGGCTGTGACCGTGCCCTTGACTGGGGAGGATGGGTCAGCTTGATGCTTGCACAGGGATGTGACCTGGAGAACTGTGGGACCGTGGACTTCCACGGGCTCCTAAACCAACCCTGAGCTCTCAGCTGGGGCAAGGGAATGAGCCTCGGTTCACCCAGTTCGGAGTGACTCACAGGATACATCTCAACCCTGAATAACATTATCACATACCATAAAATAAGAAATTCCTCAAAATCATCAATGCTGGGAAGACAGGAGAGGTGTTTCCAAAATCAAATACCAAGTTAGCAGTTGCTTTAAGCACTCCATAAATGATGTCAAATGTGTATTTTCTTTTTCTGCGGACATGTGGATTTCCATAGATCTCACGGTTTTCAATCCATTAAAATTATTCATTTAGATGCATAAAATAAATAAATGAATGAATAACAACCCCATGAGGCAGCAGCTATAATTTATCCCCGGTTTACAATAAGGAAACAGAGGCCGAGAACAGAGAAACAGAGGAGTGAGGTAACCCTTCCCACGGGCCGGGAGCGGGGACTGGGGGCGGGGGCCACTAGGGGCTCCCGCTCGGCTCGAAAGCAGGATGCGAGAACAGAGGGCCTTCTCCAGAGAAGTAGTCCGTGTTTACAGGGCCCAGAAGGAAGTGAGCAGCTCAGTACGCCTGAAAGGCTGGAGAATTAAGCAGATGCCAAAATATGAAAGATCCCATAAATCCTTTTGAGGGGGGTTGACTTTATTTCCAGAGGATGTGAATCAGAATTTGTTCTGAGAGACCCTGAAGGACTCGACTTAAAGGGCCAACCCTGGGCAGTTTCAGTTTATTGTGCGCCCCTCCCAAGCTGGGGAATATGACATTTCTACAGGTATTTAGGGAATGGATTGTTTTACAGTTCCGATAGAGTTCATTTATTTTCTATAAAATGAAATGAGTCAATGCCCTATTCTAGACCAGGAAGTAGGATGAGTTTTAGTCTCATCCCTTTTAAAAGACAATGGGCCAGGGTACTCAGCAAGGAGCCCAGGACACCAGAGCTGGGTTTTGGGGCACGGGAACACCTTAATCAGTCAAGTTAGGCACATTAACAGGAAAAAAAGCCTCACCCAAGTATCTGTGGAAATATAATCTCATTCATTTCTAAAAAAGAATTAATGAGATCATGTATGTAAATGGGCAAGTGTCCACCTAGCATAGAAGGAAGAATATCTGTCTCAGAAATCGAGAAACTGAAGTTTCTCAGAAATTGAGACACTGAGCTCAGAAATTGAGAAACTAAGGCAAAGCTTGAACCTGGGCATTGAGAGAGAAACATGGTCTGGGCCCAGTGACCACCAGGGAGCTTATCTTCATGGCAGTCCTCATTCCTAGCGTGAGGTCAAAGGTTACATGATTGCACAGGAGTTGCAGAAGGAACTAGAACACTTGGCAGCATCCAAAAAGCCATCACAATAGATGGGAAAAACCCCTAAACACTCCTTATTAAGTAATATTAAAAACAAGAATAAAATCTGACAAATCAACCTTAACATGCCGAGGCGGTGCTCTGTCATGCCTGTAACTTTTCATTTCACTTTGGAATAAATCACAGCTCAAATGATGTGGTTGCTCTCTAGGAAGGCATTTCCTTAAAAAACATAAATACAAACAAATAAATTATAAGTAGCTTTATTCCCAGAAGACACACACACACACACACACACAAACACACACACACACACAGTTAACACTTCTACCCATGCACTGGGCTTCCTGCCTTCAGGGTGTTATTTCACAAAGTAGAGATAGAAAAAGAGATGCTTTAATCTTATACCTCAGAAGCTTCATTCCGATAAACTGGCTTTTGAGTACCAATTTTTCCATCCATACCCTGAAGAAATGAAACCGAGCCTTCCCAGCCTCCCGTAAAACAGGCACACTTGTCTGTCCTCAACTGACACACACCCAGCTAAAGCGTTATGGCATTGCCTAGCCTTTTGTTATTAGTCTCTTGACATCAAAATAACTATCATCTGGCTCAGTTGGATCAAAGAAGGATATGCATGTGATTCAGGGCTGTTCTTTTTACAGGCTAACACTTCATTATTATTACCTCTTTGGCAAGAAGATATGGGGATGAAAAATAGGCATCCTGTGATATGCCGCAGAAGCAATGACCAGACCTGCAGAAGACAGCACCGCCTGGCTGCCTGGTAGGTCAGGCTCTTTCCAATTGCAGCTTCTGCAGTTCCTGCGTTCTTTGGAGGTTGTTTCGAACATTGGGTTTGAGCGGGCCTCGGAGGGTGAGTTAAAAACAAGAAACGGAGATTGCTGTTGTGTCTATCCCAGCAGAGAAATGAGGATGTGCTACAATTTATCTGCAGGTCTTGTTATGCCGAACAATTTGGGCTTGTCTCGGGCTGTCGTAACCTCCTCTGTTTCAGAAATGTCGGCCACCTGCGCTGCTCACACATTTTAGAATTGTCAAGCTCGGAAGCTTAAAGGTCGTTTTGCAGATGAGGAAACTGAGGTCCAGATAAGATGAGTAACATGGGTAAGGTCACACCAGCTGTTTAGATGCCACCTTAGGCTGACTGCCCCTTAATAAAACACTCCCTAATCTTTATTTTGGTTGCACTGACCAATTCCAAATTTCACCCTGGTTCACCTGGACACAAGAACCAGAAATACCCCGGGGAACACAAATAAATACAAGAAGAGTTTGGAGATGATGGGGGTTGAGAGGTTGAGGTATGGCAAAGAATAGAATAAGAAATAGAATAAGATTACAAAAGAAAGTAAGAGAAAGACAGCAAGAGGGTACTTATAAGAAGCAACCTGATAATCTGACATCACCTAACTGTCCCCTGAAATATGGTAGAATTAAGAAGCTTCACCTGTCACTCAAAGGCCTAACATTTTTAGCATCTGTTTTATCCTTTGGAAAATTAAAAATCTTTATTTGTGCCCAGCTTCCCAGTATCTCTCTAGCTCTTCACTGGAGATCTCTGATGCCTGCTTGATGATTTCATTTGCCAATTTCTTTAGGAGCCCAGGATTTAATTGTCCAGTCCTAGACATGCAAACTCATTTAGAGCAGCTAGATGGCTGTCAACCCATCTTTATACTATAGTATCATCTCGAAAATGCTCTGCCTTTTTCAGCCTGAAATTCATTCTCATCAATAGAGAGAACTGAAACCAATTAGAATCAGAAAAGATCTGTTTTCCCCTGTCAACTGCAGTGGGCTTCTATGGTTTTTTGCTTAAGACATAAGTCTCCCCTGTCTCTGGTGGGGCGTCTTTTACTGGGATCAATATTGATCCGTATTGCCATATCTCCTACCCCACCCAGAAGTGGAAGCAGAGAGCCCACCTCTTGTCAAATTCCTGCCTGGCACAGTGACACAAAGTAATCCAAAGGCAAAGGGATGGTTGAAACTTTGAGAGTCATCCAGGCAGCTTTGTCTTTGTGCTTTGGCAACTGTGTCATGCTGGCCACACTGTTTCATTAAGGGGTCATTATTATACTTCCTCTTTTTTGCTTCTGATTTTTCTCTAATATAAATATAGTCTCACAAAATCTTTATTGTGCATGCTTTTTGTTGGGGGTGGGGGAGGGGTTGCACGGTCAGGGAAACGAACCCAGGTCTCCCGCATGGGAGGCCAGCATTCTACCACTGAACTACCCATGCACCATGCATACTGTTAAAATGCATCTTTGTTTGTCTCCTAAGGATGACTTCTAAAATGGAATTTCTGAGACAAAAATTATGACAACTCGAGGTTTCAGAGCAATAGCACCAAATTGCTCTAGCAATAGATTGTACCAATTTATATTCCCAGGTAGAAAACAGTTGAGTTTGTCAGCTTCATAATATGTCCTTCCTCTTATAAACTTTGTTTTTAAATTATAAGTTCACCTATTAATTTTTTTTTTTTTTTTTTGCATAGGCAGACACTAGGAATCGAACCTGGGTCTCTGGCATGGCAGATGAGAACTCTGCCTGCTGAGCCACCATGGCCTGCCCTTCACCTATTAATTTTATACAACTAGAAACCAGGCAAGGATAACTTAGAAAATGATGTATTTCCTTTACTGTAATTATTAGTTTTCTTTTTTAAAAAATAAGGTGTTATTTTATTCACCACTGTACTCCCACACCTGTACAGCACCTACCACATTGGTGCATAATATATATTTGAATAAATGAATATGAATGTGAATTAAAATCTGCGTCAGAGACTAAATAATGGAAAGCAATAACATTGCAGCGAACATTAGCAAGACTTTTCAAAATAGAAACTTCCCTTGTCAATAACAGGGAAGTAGCAGTAACAGACAATTCAAAGAAGAAAGAGTATACTACCAAGCTTTGGAAAACAATATTTCATTTATTCTCTAATCTTTACTTTTGAATGAGTGAGTTATTAAGAAACAACATGATTTATCATGTACAAACAACAGATGCTAAAGTGAAAAGTAAATCTCTTTCCCATTCCTATGCCTAAATCCCTTACTTTTCTTCCCCAGAGGCAACTACTATGACAGCTGAAAAACATTTTTGAATGATGTTAATTCAGTAAGAGGCATTCCCCAAATTCCATCAATCTACAAACACCATTCCTATAGATAAAAGCATACTTTGAAAAGTTTTCCCCAATTCCTCTTTTTACCCTTGGATGAAGATGCAGCATGGAAGGCTCTGTGATGATTGGTGTCATCTGGAGAACAACATCACTGCCCACAACATCCTGGGGAAGAGAAGCAAACATCTGTGCAGTGTCTGCCTTGCCTGTCCAGAGTCTGGTAGCACATTTGTGTGTTCCAAGGGCGACATCCACTGGTGTGCATTCGTAACTGCATTCCAAGATCTGCAAGCGAGAAAGCATTAACTTAAACATTACATCAGACATACTGATTCTTGGTTATTCACCCATGCATACGCCTAGATCTCCAAACATCGTGGCCAGCTTTACCCACTTTGATCCCCACGAGAGAAGATATAATAATTCCAAGTCTAGGTATGCTGCATTGGCAATAAAGATGAGCATCTATTTACTGAATGCCTCATACAGTGCTAGAAACAATGATGAAAAAGGCACCGTTCCACCCTGAAGGGCATTTTCAAATTTTAAAAGTTGAGATATGCACAGATAACAAAGGACTTAGCCGTGCGCAGCAAATCCTATATTCCTCTGGGCATTTGTTTGGCCCTTATGTATTATCTCATTCAGTCCTCACAGCAATTCCAGGATACGTGGAATTTTACAGTTAGAGAAACTGAGAATCAGAGAGGTTAGATAACTTGCCCATGGTTACAGAGCAATAAATGTCTGAATCTAATTTGATTCTAAAACCCAAGCTTCCAGCACTGCGCAATGAAGTCCATCAGCTTAGCCCACAGAGCAAGGCCGATGTGTTCTGTTTTTCCATGTTTTCTAGCATGCATCTGATTTTGTGTTTTAAAAGGATATATCTATCACAGATTCGGTGGAGAATTTCTATTCTTATAGAATTGCTTCCCATAAGATCATGAATATATAGGAAAAGAGGTCTTGAAAATCATCAGAATTAAGGATTTGCTTCTTAATATTCAGATTCTTGCTATGTTTCTTGTCAGCTCACCTATTAGCAGGATTGATGCATCAATGCAGGTCCTTAGTTTGTGATTCCCTGTGGGCTTCGCTCTCTTAGGGAAAGGAATTCTGACTTAACGACCCTTGGGCACCAAGGCAATCTTAATTGTGTCAGTCAGAGTTTGATTAGAGAAACAAAACTCTTAGGATATTATGTATCTAATAGGAGATTATTGTAGAAATTTGAACTTCCTCAATCTTGGGAGCTAGTTCAACAGTCTGTGCTCTGCTGTTGGCTCTGCATCGCTTGCTGGGCCTGAGGTCAGCCCAGCAAGCCGTCAGGAAGGAAAGATGGACGGGAAGTAAGGGAAAGCAGAGACAAACTGGAGCCCATGAGGACAAGCCAGAACACATATAGGTCTCTCACAGCCTCCAAGCTTCCAACGTGAAAGATATGGGTGACGAAAGGAGTTGCTGTCGCTTGCCATCACGGAACTGCATGTACACCTGGCGCGGGACTAGGGGAGGGTGCAGGGGGGCATCTGGTGGGAGCTGGAGGTGCTCAGCTGCTGCCCACGCCCACAAGGAGAGCCAGCAGATCAAGTCAGTGTCCATGGGCTGCACCAGCCTTCTAGGGGCAAAAATAATATGGCTGTTGTTTATTTCCCCTTTCCAAATCCTGTGTGAAATGTTTCTCACGACATATACTAACCTAGAACTATTCAAGGAAGGAAATTCTGGGAAAAGTAGTTCCAGCTTAGCTAAGTTGACACAAGACATGTCAAAATACAATACTCGTGGGTAGCGCAATGTTGGCTCAGCAGGCAGAGTTCTCACCTGCCAAGCTGGAGACCCGGGTTCGTTTCCCGGCTCCTGCCCATGCCAAAAAAAAAAAAAAAAAAAAGACACAATGCACAAGTAAAACTATTTGTCATGATTTTTTTTTTAAATATGAGTTTATTTCTATCTGTAAACCATGGCTAATGTCATTCTTTGGCCTATTTAAATTAATTTGTCAATTCCAATCTAATGACCAGATGATAACTAAGAAAATAGGCCCCCAATCGTGAGGAATAACAGCATGAACACTTTGTTTTATCTAATTAAGATATCTTATTTGGAATAAGGGAAATAAAAAATGAACAAATAAGCTATATGCATTCTGAGAAAACCTAAAACTCTTCAACAATTGCAATTTCCACCTGAATTCCTTCTATGTCATCATACCAAGGAAGCAAGTATCATTTTAGCTAGAGAAGCTAGCTGGAAGCCCATGCTTTTTTTTTTTTTTTGCATGGGCATGCACCAGGAATCAAACCTTGGTCTCCAGCACGGTAGGCGAGAACTCTGCCTGCTGAGCCACCATGACCCGCTCAAAGCCCATGGTTTTTTAATACAGATATTGACAACATGAGACTCAGTAGGCTCATGACTTTGCAAAGGTGGAATTGCAACTATAACTTCTAATTATACATAGCATGACTCTGCATACATGGTGGCTGCAAACAGGCTTTGCCACCACCCTTCTTTGGCAGTCCTGAAGCAATAACCACAGTGGAGGCTCCTGAAGTCTGCAGAGGTTCTTCAATGAGACACTCAAGAGGGTTCATTTAGGAAAGGATTCTAGCAGCAGTGGAATGTGTCTAGTTATTACAGTGCGTTCATCCACATTCAGTCATATCCAAGATCCCTTCATGGAATTAATGGATCAAACAGCAACTCTAAATTGATTAATCAAAAGCAGCCTAATTCTTATAAAAATAAATTTAATTCCAGCAAAACTGTAATGCAGTTTTAATACAAATTTAAATGCTAGCTGCAATCCTCTCCTGGTGTCTCAATCATTTAAAAATCTGAGTTTGGCTAATTTTTCGATTTTATTCCATATACAATGTCATCTTTTTAAAGAAATCTTATGACAGTTCTGACATATACAGTAAGACATTTGCAAATACATGACTTGTTAAAATAAGCAGATATCCTAGTTTTGAATAACCTATCCCTAAGTGGGTAGGGGGCCTATGAAAAGCCAAGGAAAGTCTCTGCTAAATCTCAAATTAAATATGGAAGTCTGCTATATGATTATGGATTATCATGATTAAATTAGCTTGATGATATAGTTGCCTTTTGCATATTCTAAGTTGAGACACTCTGAGTTAGCAACCTTGAGTTAATTATGATAGCTTTGGAATTATGATGGAAGTAATGAGTTTAAGTTATTTTTAGAATGCAGGTGTGGTAATATGTGCACTATTATGAGACTACATAAGTCAAATATTTTGTATTCTATGTTGAAAGTCATTGGTGGAAAGTAGATTCTTAAAAATAAAATCACTCTGTACAATAAGAAAGGTTACTATGAATGGAGTACTGAACACCAGAATGCTGTGTGTGAGAATACAAAGGCATCGCTGTATTTGGCTAATAGCTGTTTCTGTGCAGCAAGTACATGCTTGCATGTCAAACAACCAGAGCAGTTTTCCAATTGAAATCACCACAAAATGAAGCCATCTTTGCATGAATAATACTAAACCCTCAGTCAATCATGCTAGTGCCTAAAAGACATTACAATTTGGGGATAACAGCACAATAATAAGGGCCAAATGCAAAAGGGCACTCAATTCCCAGGATAATCATCTGAAAGAGGAGCCCAGAAAAACAATACGGTGGGAGAATCCACATCCAAAAGCAGCAGCATGTATGTGTGTTGTGGCATCCTTGTGGTTTCATCTAACCTGTGGCTGCCTTAGTCTCACCTTGGAAGGCTGAATATAAAACTGTTCAGAGTTAACACAGTTAAAAATAGAGCCTATTACTTATCTCTGCAAAGAAGAGCTGCACCAACAGGACTTTCCTTTGACACAGGCATGCTCACATGTAGACCACAGTTTGCATTTTTGATAGAGAAAACTAATCTGATACTTACTGATTGCCTAGGCTACGCCAAGCACCAAGCTGTGTTTGCTCGTCTCCGCTTTCTCTAACAAAGCTTTTTTTAATTTTTTTTATCACTATCTCCACTTACTTGTGAGGAAGTTGAAGGTCACAGAAGTGAAATAACTATTGCAGAGATGACAAGTGGAAAACCTGGATTGGAACTTAAGTCTTTCTGACTCCAAAGCTATAAACTATTTGCAGGACACCATTTTGCTCTTGACAGCATCACCGCTGCCCGCGGGCCCTTGGGCAAGTGTTCCATTGGCCCGAGCCCTAAGCTGCCAGCTCTCCACGGCGGAGCCTGGCTCAAGGCCCCTGAGGAATCTGACACCCGCGGACCTCTGTCACCTGCCCCAGAGTCTTTCATTTTGTTGTGACCTGGAGATGATTCTTCTCCAAGTTTCCCTCAGAGACACTTCCTCTGTGCTTGACCCTGCCAAAATACCTCACAGAATCTCTTCTATGAGCCTCTGAAAAAAAAGAATCCCGGAAATCATGCCACAAACCTCCCCTGAAGAAATTCAGAGCTGGCTCCCTATTCAAATGAAGAAAAGGAAAGGGGGAAAATATCACAAGAAAAAAAATCATCTCAAAAATATCTGCCTGCCACCCACAGTGCTGTCCATAGTGCAGTGAGTTGCTCAGATTTGCCTTGTGGGACAGTCACTTCAGCGGCAACAGGGAGACTGGGGGAGGCAAAATACCAGTATGAAGAGATGAGTGATCAGGTCACCGCCAGAATCTTGGCAAGAACAGATTAATGGTAACTGGTCAGAATGAGCAATGGCGCTGGAGATGGAGAAACGCAAACATGCTCAAAGGCTGAAATACAAAGACATAAAGACGTCCTCATGGATAGGTAAGGAACAGGGAAGGAAGATACATATATACATATATATATATATATATACACGTGTGTGTGTGTGTGTGTGTGCAGCATCTTAAATATCACAGCAACTTTGTGATGTAGATACTATTAAAGTAAGTAAAGAGCCTAGAGAGCATATAAGAGTGCTGTTATATTTAAATCAGTATGCTGTTTGGGCTAACAACTATTTGCCCAAAGCCCTTCCCCATAACCAAGCATCAAAAAGCATTATTTTTTTGTTATTTTTATCATGTTTAGTGTCAATGCATCGCAGCAGTTAGCTGGTGCATGAGGATAAGGTTAAATACCCTTGCTTAAAACTCCCTATTAAGCATAAGCTCTGAATTTCCAGAAATTGACATTCATTCCAGGGGGGTTTATTGCCCCTTTAGACATCCTGTTTTAAGTACACATGTTCTTGGAAGGCATTATCTCTTCAAACTGTTAGAATCTGTTAACAGGACATCAGAAAGGAAAGAAGCAAATATTGGACAGGATCTCCTCTGAGATAAGCACATTAAATCCATTCATCCATTTGTTCCTGCATGCAATAATATTTAATGACCTCCTGCTGTGTGCAGGTGTTCTGCTATCCTATGAGATACAGCCATGAAAAAGACAAACACCCTTTCTCTTGGAGCTTTCAACTTGGTGGGTATTCCAGAGTGGTTTCATTATCCTACCTCTAGAATAAGGCCCACTGAGAATTGGTGACTGCCTCACAACCAATTTGTCATTTTTCACCAAAAAGATATATAGAGAAGTTTTGTTAACAGTAACCACTGTGTAGCTTTATTTCCTACTACGCTTTCCCTTGTTCCAGAGCCATGCAAAGCTGGGTGTGAGTCCTGGTGTGATAGTTTGCAAGCTGCCGGAATGCAATATACCAGAACTGGAACAGTTTTTTAAAAGGGGAATTTAATAAGTTACAAGTTTACAATTCTAAGCCTATAAAAATGTCCGAACTAAGGCATCTAAGAAAAGATACCTTAATTCAAGGAAAGCCGATGGGTCAGGAACACCTCTGTCAGCTGGGAAGTCATGTGGCTGGCATCTGCTAGTCCCTTGCTCCTGGGCTCTGTTGCTTTCAGCCTCTGTTTCTGTGGGGGTTCCTCACTTTGCCTCTCTGGGGCTGGCTTTCATCTCTTGGCTTCCCTTGGCTCTCTCCAGGTTCTGGTTTGCTTAACGTCTCAGGGCAACGTCTGTGGGAATTCATGCATCTCCAAATATCAGTGTCTCTGTTCTCCAAATGTCGGCATCTGTGTCAGCTCTGCTCTGAAATTTCTGTTGGCTCTCTCTCTGTTGGCTCTGAGGCTTCTGTCATTTCTAACTCTCTCCAAAATGTCTCCTCTTTTAAAAGATTCCGTTAAACTAGTCAGGGCCCACCAGGAATGGGTGGAGTCCCATCTCCATCTAATAAAAAGTTCACACCCACCATTGGGCGTGCCACATCTCTTGGAGATAATCTAATCAAAAGTTGCCACCCAGTATATTGAATTAAGATTAAAAGAAACAGCCACTTCCAAAAACTTGGATCAAGATTAAAACATGGCTTTTCTGGGGTACATAATAGTTTCAAACTGGTATGCCTGGTTTTGCCACATTATTACTGTGTGACCTTGGCCAAGTCAATGGGTGCCCTAAGAAGCAGATGCCAGCAGAGGATTAAGGAGCAAGGATTTTATTATAGGTGAAACACTTGCAGGAGAAAATGGGGCAGAAGCCAGGGAAGGCTGGAAAAGCCACCAGACCGTGGTGCAAGTCTCACCCCAAGTGATGGAGAGAGGGGAAGAAGTCTGAGTGGAAGCATTTTAGACTGCTGTGGAGCATAAGGAAGGCTCAGCTAGGCTATCAGAAATCCTCAAGCCAAAACGGGCTGTTAGAGGAGTTCAATATCATCCAAGAACGGGCCTGCTTTAGCATCCTCACCACACTCCATCACTGGCTGGGAGCAGCAGACATGGATCACAAGCACGGCCTTGGTGAAAGCAAATGCAAAGGTGGTGTTCTAGTCTGCCAAAGCTGACAGGATGCAACACACCAGAGATGGATTGGCTTTAATAAAAGGGGATTTATTCAGTTAAAAACATAGTTCTTCAGAGGAAAGGCAGCTAACTTTCAACTGAGGGTCTTTCTTACACTGGAAGGCACAGGGCTGTCCCTGCTGGCCTTCTTTCCAGGCCTCTAGGTTCCAACAACTTTCCCCAGGGTGATTCCTTTCTGCATCTCCAAAGGCCTGGGCTGAGCTGCGAGTGCTGTGATGAGGTATGCCAAGCTGCTTGGACTGTGCTACATTGAGCTCTCTCATTTAATCCTCAGCCAATTAAATAAAAATCATTCATTGCAGCAGGCACGCCTCCTAGCTGACTGCAGATATAATCAGCAACAGATGAGGTTCACGTACCATTGGTTCATGTCCACAGTAACCGAACTAGGCACCGTCACCTGGCCAAGTTGACACCTGACCCTAACGACCACAGGTGGTTTTTTAGAGCAAAGTTGGCATTAGTTGGAGTTCTGCAAGCCACAAGGTCATGGCCACCACAGGAAACCTCTCTAAATCTGTCTCCTCAGCCCTGAAATAGGGATAATATAGTATCAAAATCTTGGTTTCTTGTCAATGAAAGGCCACGATTCACTTGTATAATTTTGAAATAAAAATCAGGTATGTTTCCTAAACCCAGGAGAATCTGACAACATTTTACATGGTTTGAAATAATTGAAATAATTATAACAAGATCTCTTACAAGATTGATAAGTAAATCCAGTCTTCCCTAACAAACAATGAATATAAAACTTTCTTACTCAAAACAAATATCATAGACTCAAAGTTGAGAACTCTTTTAGTTAAGACAGATGATTCCCACAGGGAACTTCTTATAAACAAGCCACCCGATTTTATGATGACAGGCAACAGGAAAAACATAGATAGATTTGTGCTTTTATAATTAAAATCTTTAAACTACTTTTCAGGTTAATAGTCTCCAGTCTTCTTATATTTATTATTTTTAAAAAGTTAAGTTTAATTTGTGTTTTGTATTTCCAAAGCCCACGTATCAATAGCTCAAAATCCTAACACCTAAATTTCCTCTGTGGAAGCTTGTGCCCTATGGATTCATCTTAATTTTAATCTTGTCTGAAACAAAGATTTTTTGAGCCTATAGCAATTTATTTCCACACCTTGTTTTGGGAATCAAATGAAATAGTGCATATGAAGCACGTAGCATAGAGCTGACACATAATAGGTGCTCACTTACTAGCAGTTATTATGATTTTTTATTACCCTATTCATGCAACATCCATTTGCTTATAGATCCATTTCCTTATCTCTTGGATGGCCTCCGCAAATCCAAATTCTGTTTAAGATCAGCAGCACAAATGTTGTTTCCTATATGAAACCCTCCCAATCTTTCTCCCGAAGTACTTTAATGAACTCTTTTATTACTGTAATATTATTACAGTTTTATGTCCTATATCTTCTACTGAACAGTAAGTTCTTTAACAGAAAGGTCTTTGTCTTACTTATTTTCTTATTCTCCACAGTGCTTAGCAGGGTGATTGGCACATGCAAGGAGTTCAGTGAATATTTGTTGATTTATTATAATCAAGCTAAAAAATTATGGTAGATAGCAAACAGGATAAGCACAAGCAAGTGCAGAAGTGAAGAGGAGCAAGTGTAGGGTTCTCTCTTCTTGGGAGAAATGCACTGACAGACTAAATATACAAAGAAGCAATGGCCAGGCCATATATAACTATAGAACTCCGCCCCACAACCTTTGCAGTAAGCAGTCCAGAAAGCCAAACAATAACCTCTCTAGCAATTGGCCCAGAATAGGCAGGACTTGATCAAGTCTTAATTGTTGTTCCACTCTCACCTCCACCCCCATTTCCAATTTTGGACCAACCAGAGAAAGCCAAATGTGCTCCTTAATTAATCACTTAGGATGCTCCACTTCTAGTTAGCCTACCTCCAGCTTCCCTCTGTCAGTATCCTCCAATGAGGGCATACTTGAAACCTCGTTTTTTTCCACTATAAAGCTTTTACACTCCCCTTGCTTTCTTGAAGTCTCTGCCAAACCTAAGTGATGCTGGCTTACTCCCTTGTTATAAGAAACTGAATAAATAGCTTTTGCTTGCTGTCCTTTGGGTGATCCTTATTTATAGCCACAACACTTTGAAGAAAAGAGACAATTGTGTTTTTAGTTGTCTCCTTCCTCCCTTCCTAATTTCCTTCCTTCCCTCCAAAACTCTTAGAAGGTCCACTATGTCCAAGATGATGAGAAAGAAAAAAGGATACTTACATTTTATTGAACACTAACTCTGTTTCAGGCACAAAGTATGAATATAGAGATCTTATGTAATCCTCACACTAACATCCTGAGAGGTAAGTACTATTACCCCATTTCATAATTGACCTGGCTAAGGACCTGAGAAGCTAAATAATTTATCCAGTGTGACACTGTCAGTAAGTAACAGTGCTGGGGCCAAACCCAGGTTTGTCCGCCTCCACCCGACAGTGGAGGGTGGAGCTGCTTTCCATGTCAGTTGATACTTAACATCGTAACATTGCAGTCCCTCCCTGCCAGCAAATCATCCAAATTCTTATAAAATAAAACTCAAAGTCAAGAATGGATACTGTCATAGTCAAGTTCACGTGTCAACTTGGCCAGGTGGTGGTTCCAGTTTGGTTGGGCAAGTGCTGGCCTGTCTGTTACAATGAGGACATTTCATAGAATTAGATCATGATCACGTCAGCTTCAGCCACAGCTGATTCCATTTGTAATCAGCCAAGCGGAGTGTCTCCTGCAATCAGTGATGCTTAATCTAATCACTGGAAACCTTTTAAGGAGGATTCGGAAGAGACAGGCTCTCTTTCTGCTTCGGCTGCTGAGCCTCTCCTGGGGAGTTCATCCAGACCTTCCATCGGAATTGTCAGCTTCACAGCCTGCCCTGTGGATAGTGTACTCTACATGCCCACGGTTACATGAGACACTTTTATAAGTTTTATATCTACAGATATTTCCTGCTGATTCTGTTCTCTAGAGAACCCTGACTAATAACATACTAAATCACTGAGTTTGCTTTAAAAACACTTCACATTGGGTGGGCCACGGTGGCTCAGCAGGCAGAGTTCTCACCTGCCATGCTGGAGACTCGGGTTTGATTCCTGGTACCTGCCCATGCGGAAGAAAACAAAACAAACACTCCACGTCAAGTCACTTGCAGTTCCTAAACTAGGAGAACACTGCCCCTGTTTTCCATTTCTCTGGATTATTCAACAGAAACATAATATTTCAAAAATCTTTGAACAAAAAATGTTCAAGGGCAATTCTGAAACTCATTGCCTCTTGAGGTTCTGTGGTAAGTTGCCCTACTGGGAATCTAGACAGGCTTCTTTTCTCTGTAATATCTTGTTATTTGACAAAGATGAAAATTTTGGGGATTTGGGCGTGTTCGGAAAAACATATTTGCAGCAAAGCACGGTAAAGACTCCAAATCTGGCAGAGCGAGGTTGTCTCAGCTTATGTCATTGGGTTGGGTCTGAACATGGGCCCACGCCTCTCACCGTCTCACCAGGGTTTTGGGTTTCCAGTTCCTGACTGTCTCAGGACAGTGAAATCCTGGGGCGGGGGCAGGGCCGTAGAAAACAAAACAAAAAACTCCCCTGGAGCTTCACTGTAGAAAGAATGAAAGAGGAACCTTAAGACGAGCCTCAAATTCATGTCTCCTCCAGAGAAGATCAAAATGTGCCTAAACACTCAGAACATATTACTCAGTATAATGTAGCCACCCTATAGCATATGCCAAGTTCAGCCTAGATCACATAAACCTCTGCCTTCTCACCAATGCGCAATAGAAAAATAAACGCTAGTTGTGATATGCCCCTGACATTTTGTGGCTAGTTATTACTGAGCAATAGCTGAAACATCACCTAAATCAGATTTAATCTTCCTTTCCCCTGACTGGAGGAAAGTTTAAACTGAGTCATCACTGATGATACCTTTGCAAAGACCAAGGGGTCTTAGGTGGGGTCTGAGCATTAAGGAAGGGCCTCTGACTGTCCGTCCACATGGGTCACTGCTGGTAAGTATTTGTCAACCTCTCCAAAAGCAGTTGACTTCATAGCTCCAAGGCCAAATTTGTACATTAAAATCTTTAGCAAGATTGAAAATCTCCGTTCCTGAGGCCCACCCTCTCTAGGCCTGGCAGTGATTGGCTAGCTGTTCTCTAAACCCATTTCCTCTTCTTCCTGAGCCCATAGAATATTCCTCCCTTCGCCCCCCACCCCCCCCCCCCCCCCATCTCTGTTGGAGTGACATGTAGCTATGTACTTGAATTCCAGCCAATGCATGTAGGTGAAGGTAATATATACCACTCCCAGGCTGGGCTTATGAAAACCTCTCCCTCATGGCCTCTCTTATCAGTTGGATGAAGATGGGTTTGTTCACCTTGGAAGCCAAATGTTTATGCTGCAGGAGCTATTGGATGCAAAGAGCCTGGAACCCATATCACTTTTTTTGAAACCTCAGCTTATTTGAGTCATTATACAGTGCGGGTTTGTTTGTTATAGCATAGCTAGTATTATCTACACTAATACACCAGGTACTACCTCTTCTAAAGGCACAGCACCTCATGGGACACTATGAGGGAACAGGAAACTTGTTTCCCCACTTGCAAATTCTTAGAGGCTGTAGATACTCACTAATCTTCCCAATTTTGGAGAATATCTAAAAATTTCCTCATTGAAGGGCTTTAGATTCTTTTATCCTTCAACTCCAAGTACTCCCCTTGGGCAATCCAGAATAACTTCCATCAAGAAATATAAGCTTTCATGAAGGGAAGGAAAGAGGAGTTAGCATACAGAAATCTAGCAACTGCTGCATTTTGTACAAAACACAAAAGTGAGGCAAGGGCTACTTTCTCTTGATAGAATGTGAGAGGAAAACACTAGCAGAAAGAGCAAAAAAGATGTTTAAAAATTTTTAATGAATTGTCCTGCCCACTTATTTAAACCCTCATCATCTAGGTTAACCTTGACATTCTTTTTCCTTAAAATTTGAAAGAGCTTAAATAAAATAGATGCTTGGCAGTTTTCCTTTAAAATATATATATATAATTAATTCAGAATTACTTCCCTGTGGATTGAGTAGCTTACTTTCACTAGTATAAAGAGTTTATCCTCTCCTTGACCAAAAGGGGGAAAAGAAATGTAATATAATAAGGTAACCGTGACAAAGAGATATCAAATAGAGTCTAGAGGCTATTCTGGAGGCTACTTTTATGTGACTTTCAGCTAGATATTGCTAATTACTAGGGTTTGCCAAACCTCAACCAAAACCATTCGTGTCAATCCTAAAGAATACCTAGGGCTTTATCTGAAATTCAACAAAAGTTTCACACGTTAAAATTACTTTCCAGAAACCTACAACTTCCAGGTGGGTTACTAGGCCAGATATGTCTTGAAATGCAGAGGGGCCAGCCTCTCCAGAACATTAGCTAGTTCTATCCCCTTATCCCATCTTATTGACACTCCTTTCCAACAAGAAAAGTTAGGATGGGCATAGTCCAAATACCCCTAAAGATTGGGAGAAGGATCAAAGGAAAAGAAGGAGTTATAACAGAGGAGGTAGGATTTAAATAAGGAGTATGACTGCTGAGTCATTATATTGATATTTCTTTCAGTCTCCAGTGACTTGGAGCAGCTGGAAGGAAAAACCTAAAATTGTGGAACAGTAACCCATACCAAACTCTGAAATTTTGTTCTATAACTGCTTGTTACAGTGTACTTTGAAATTTATTGCTTTTTTGTATATCTGTTACATTTCACAATAAAAAAAAGTTAAAATAAATAAATAGAACAAAGGTAATGGACAAAAAAGTATACCTTCTAATATTTATCATACCATATGTCTTGAACCAGTACATATTGATTCCATTTTCTACTTTTTGTTATATTGCATGATAGCAACATTTTACTGTAGTTTGTCTCCATCATCTCAGTACTTCCAACCAACAAAAATGCCTACATTTAGTTTAATCCATGGATTTCACTCTTACTAATCTTGTATGCCACGATACTAAGTAATCCAGTCTCTTGCTCTATGTTTCATATAGATATAT
>PVIY010017546.1:0-49271 GCA_004026745.1 Myrmecophaga tridactyla | reverse complement strand
GTCGGGACTCCCTCCCAATCGCCGAGAGGTAGACCCCAGCCGGGGACTTTGACAGAATCACCCGGCAAAGTGGAGAAGGGAAAGGGGGAGGAAGAGAGAATCTCTTGACCTCAGGAAGCACACACTCCTTCAGCAGTGCCGGGACAGAATGAAAACAGTTACCCAAGAAGACCTGGGCAGAGAATGAAGGCGATTACCTTGGGTATTGTAGAGGCTGGCAGCGTAAGTAGGGAGAGGCCTACAGGACCAAGTGCCCAGAGGCAGCTTCACAAAGGAAATAGAGATTTTGCCATGTTCAAGGGATGGCAAGAATCCCTTGAGTGAAGAAGGGAGTGCTGGGCATTTAGCAGTGGATGAGCTGAGTCCACTCTTATGTCCACTCCCTGGAGAAAGTCAAGGCTATATGCACAAAAGCCTTGCACAAGACAGCCCCACTTTGTAATAGCAAAAGATTGGAAATAACTTAAATATCCATCAAAAGGAAAATGGATCAGTAAATTGGGGTATGTTTATACACTGGGATTCTACACTTCTGTGAGCGTGCATGAGCCAGAGCTATACATAACAACATGAGTATATCTAGAAAACACAATGTAAAAAAGTACAAAAAGAAAGTTGCAAGTATATGAAACCATATTTATGAATTTTTAAAAGACAGAACAAGCCCATATATTGATACATATCTATGTAGTAAGAATAGAAAAACATGCATGAAAGAATTAACATCAATTTCAGATTTTCTTAAAAAAATATAAAAGAAAAATCTGAAATATGTATGACAACACTCTTAATAATTTAAACAGGATAGTGAGTACTTTTCTATGTGTTCACAATATTTCACAATAAAATGTTTTTGAAAGAGAGAGAATAGAAGTAAAGTCCTCTAGTATTTTCAAGACTAATTTGTTTGTATTTTTCACTCCTACAGATATTTAGATTACAAGATTGTCCCAGCAAGGGTCTTTCTCATGAGAACAGACGCCTAATGTCATGTCTGGGTGAATATTCCCACTCTGTTGCCACACTGCTTGGGCACTTTGAAATTACCTGTGTCTTACTTTAGGCAGGAAGATAATTTGAGAATGTCAAGGAGTGTTTCAGCTCAGTACAAGCCTAATTGCAGGGTTGGGAGAGAGTCGCTATTCAGAAAACTCTCTCTGCAGTGTCACTAGGCTAGAGAATTGATAGGAATTAAGGAATATATAGGACCTTCAGATGTCTTCAAGGGCAGGGAGGAGCCTGCCTAAAGTTTCTTACAATTTTAAGAATAGACCAGTATAAAATGGATAGAAACAGTGAAGACAACAAAAATAAACATTTTCATTATTTGATATGCAGTCATTGAATGAGTTTATGACTTAAAACCTGTTTACATTGTAATTATAAGATATACCTATAGGAATCATAATTAGCACTTCTTATTTGGTGAGTACTATTCAAAAGCAAGACTTAAAGTGAACTCTGTTATTCTTTATATGAACAATATTAAGGCAACATTGTTCCCTCAGTTTGAAACATTGCTTATTAAGATGGCTAGTTATGTCTGAGAAAGAATTTCAGTCCCCCAGGTTGAAATAAAAAAGCCTCTGTGGCTAAAACAGAGTTAATGAGAAAATTTTGTTTATACAAATACTATATTCACGGATATTTCTGGTGGCTTAGCATTTTATTGTATTTTGCATTAAAATGAAAGATCATTCATTTGCTGCTTCGTGAGAGTGGCATGGTGGTGTGGGCTTCGTTTACTCTGCTGTGGGCTAGCATGTTGGTTTAGGGTAATTACTTAACTTCTCTGAGGCTCAGAATGATGAACTATAAAATTAAGGTATTGAATTAGGAGAATAAAGCTCCTCCTAACTCAAGAATCCTGTGGTTTTAATTCCTTCCATATGCTGAATTATCTATCAGGTGCTACAGGTAAATCCAGAAGGACATCACCTATGAGTTATCTTCAGGAAGTTCAACTCTGATCATCTCAATCCCTTTCTCAAAAACTGTCCACTATTTGCCAGTCTCTCCTGAATAAAGTTCTGAGCATAATCGTAAAGGCTTTCTATGTTGGCAGAAAAAAAAGAAGAAAAGACTATCTTAATCCTCAGGATTTGTAGGTGGGAAACAAAGTCACTTTCACTGTTGTACTTTCTAAAATAGCAATTGTTGCTAAGCCAGCATCTCAGTAAAGATGTAAGGTTTTAAACAGACACGACCTCACCCTTCTAGAGACCTCTAGACTCAGTGTCAGGGCTGAATGGAATCTGGGGTTCTGATTACTAGAAGTTGTGGCAGGGACTAGGGACCATTTCCCTCTTTCTGGGAGCACAACTAAACTAAATTCCCCAGCCTTCCTTGCAGGCCTGACCCATGAAAAACTCTTACCTGATCCTTAATTTTCTCTCTCCATCCATCTTCTTGCCTGATATTAATGCCCAGGGCAATTCTGGAAGAAGCCACACATCGAAGCTGTCAGAATATATGTAGCCTACATCCCTGAATAAATACCTTTGTGTTCAACTGCAGAAATTTGAGGGATCGTTTGTTAAAGCAGCTAGTTTCATATGGAAGTTTCTACCTGCATAGGAAAAAAAAAAAGGCATTATTGATTACTTCGTGGCATACAGTTAATAGCAGCTTTTTAGGTTTCACCTGATTTAGTTAGCCATCCACTTTGGTTCTGATGCCAGTTTCTTAGATCTCTCTAAGTGAATGCTGAATAAATCACTGGATAAATAAACAGTGGCCCTGTCAGGAGTGGTGGTGGGTAAGATGGCAAAAACATCTTTGCTGGGCTTCCTCTCTGTTTCTGTCAGCTTAGAGCAACTGCTGATTTACTTCCTAAGAAATGAGACATAAATTGTAACGCAGGAAAAGAACTTTCTAAGACAATTAACAGGAGGCCTAGAAAGGGATTGACTGAGCCACAGCTGCTGGCCACCCATTTGGTAGGGCAACGGGAAATGAAAGGAAAGGACAGCCATTAAATTGGAAGGCAGGACAATGAGACAACCTAGAAGTGAGAAGAAGAGGCTGCTTCTCCTTAATTCTTGATTCTATGGGGTAAGATTTGTCCAATTATAATTTTGGTAAAAGAAGAACTTTTCATGTGATTTAGGATCTCGCAACTTTGTTGAGTGATTCATGAATCAGGCAGCATTCCATTCAGAAAGCAGAAGGGAGCTCCACCAAGGGAGTGGCGAAGGGAAGGTCACATAGAGCAAATGTGGAAGCAAGTGAGGAAATATTCTGATGTTAATAAGTTTCCGTTTTACTTGGGTGGTCTTACAAACTGGGGAGCAGGTGGTTGCTTAGGAATGAGGACTTTAGCTGGCATATGAATGAAGAAGTTAGCTAGAGATAACTGATTTGCTCTATTTAAATTTGGTTTTCTGGACAAGTTGAGCATTTACAGGAAATGGAAACTAGCTTAGGTTTTTGTTTTTTCTAGTATAGACCTTGACATGGGCATCTCCCTATTGGACCGACTAGATTTTATCAAAAGCATAACTCTTTAATATAGAATGAGTAGATATCAAAGATTAACTTCTTTTAGTTTCCTTGGCTACTCAAGCAAATACTTGTGGGCTTAAACAGTGGAATTTTACTGGCTCATCGTTTGAGGCCAAGAGAATTCCAAAACTGAGGCATCAGTAAGGCAGTGTTTTCTTCCCAAAAACTGGCGTTCTGGGGCAGGCCACCGGTAATTCTTGGTCCTGGGCTCTTCTGTCACATGGCAGCCTGCCTGGCCTCTCCCTTCTCTTCTGAATTTCACTGATGCTCAGATCCAGCTGTTTCCTCTCTGGCTTTCTCTTTTTCTGTCTGAATTTTATTCTGCTTGTAAAAGGACTCTCGTGATAGAACTGAGACCCATTATGATTGGGTTAGGCCACACCTTAATTGAAGTAACCTCAAAAGGTCCTCCTTAAAATGGGCTTGCACCCTCAGGAATGAATTAAGTTTAAGAACATGTTTTTCTGGGGTATGTAGCTCCAAACCCCTATACACTCACTTAAAAGGGGAACCAATAATGTGGTAAAGCTGGTTGAAGAGAATTTTGAACAAAGTTATGTAGTCCACCAGAAAAGGCTCGAGTTAAACCCAAAGGTGGAATGTCCCACAGAGCAAAAAATGAAAGAATTATCCTTTTTGTTTGTCAGAGAGATATCTGCATATTACAATACCTTCACAGGGTCTGACTCCTTCATAGCAGAGCCAAACATTGTCATATCCCCTTAAATAATTAAATAATTCTTATAAGACTGTGAAACAGTCTTCTAGTATGCTAATGAAAGGACATGCAAACCACATTTTTTTTGCCTTATGTCCAAGTTAGGGATAATTTTCCTTAATAGTCCTCCTTTTTTTTTTTTAAGCCCTCCTTTTTTAATCATAAATAATCTGTAACTTTAGATTAGTCTTGACAAAAAAAGCTGCAGCATCTCTTTATGTTTTGGCCTAATTATTTACAAAGGTACAGCAAGAGGCATTAATTAACTATATAATCCTCCTTAAGCAACTACTAAGACCAGCAAATTAGCTTCTACTGGAAATTTCTCTGAAGAATTTCAGATTGGGTTTTTAAAAGACTCAGTTATTTGCTCTCTTATCCTTGAGGCTGAAAACTAGGCCCAAGAAACTCCACCAGATTTCACAATGTAATACCTATAAATTTTGGTAAATTCTTCTCTCTTTGAAATTCTCCAAATTTAAGGCCCCTGACCTGTGTTTTAGTTTGCTAATGCTACTGAAATGCAGTATACCAGTAATAGAATGACTTTTATAAAGGGGATTTATTAAGTTACAAATTTACAGTTCTGAGGCTTAAAAATGTCCAAACTAAGGCATCCAGAAAAATATACCTTGACTCCAAAGAAAGACCAAATGGCACCTGAGTTTCCCAATCAGCTGGGGAGGCACGTGGCTAGCATCTGGGGTCCTTGCTCCCAGGTTGTTCGTTTGTGCATCTGATTCCAGTGGCTTCCTCTCTAAGCATCTGTGGGCCTCACTTAGCTTTTCTGGGATAACTAACTCTGGGTTCTAGCTTTCTTAGCGTCTCATGGGAAGGCACATGACAATGTCTGCTGGGCGCCTCTCCCAGCTTCTTGTTTCAAATGGCTCTTGCAAATCCTTCTGGTGTTTTCCTTTGTATCTCAAAAAAAAAAAAAAGGGCTTGCTTTTATACCTATCAGACATAAAATATTAAAAATTGATATTCAAAAAAACCCTTATATTTTTCTCCTCTGTTAATTTAGATCTGCGTAATTAAATTTTATTTCACTAGATCAGCAGCTGCTTTTGTGAAATTGTCCATTTTTTTTTACATGGGTAGGCACCGGGAATTGAACCCGGGTCCTCTGGCATAGCAGGTGAGCATTCGTGCCTGTTGAGCCACCGTGGCCCACCCAAATTGTCCACTTCTGACCCAAAAAGAATCCTAGAAATTCTGAATAGCCCCCTCATACAATCTGACAGTTGTCTAAACAGTGTCAGCTTTGTGCTCTGAAGCTTTTAGCCATAAGTTTTTTTCTTGAAACATCAGTATTTATTGGTACTGATAAAGTCCTTTCCAAAAGACTCTGAAACTGTCCTTCTTTGTCGAAGTTACAGATTCTAACCTGTGAACCTTCATAACAGCTTCAGAATGGATACCTTCTTGAGATGAGACCCTGTGATAGTGATCTTTTTAAAGCAAACAGTAATATCAAAGTAGAGGAGAGTTAAATTCCCCTTCATAAAAATTTGACCAATATTTCCTCTGAGGGTAAGAACATTTTTATGGGCAGTTAGAAGACTGCTAAATCTCCAGGACCTCCTAAACCCTCTATAAATTATGCAATCTCTGAAGCATTTATTTTAATAACATTTTACCTGTCCAGAATTATTCTTTGATTTGACAACTCTTCCCATTTAGTTTTACAACTGTGTTTAGCTAATTAAGAAATGTGGTTCATACCAAACATATGTAATTATTTCTAGTATCCCTCTTTTATAAGATGAAAAGATAAATCTTTGTGGGTTCCCTTGGTACCTCTTGGAAGTTGAAAAGGATTATATATGTAAAAGACATTCTAAGCATGTTTTTTCCTTAAGTTGTTTTCTGATTTTGCTGGAATGCAATGTACCAGAAATGGATTGGCTTTTATAAAGGGATTTATTAAGTTACAAGTTTACAGTTCTCAGGCCATAAATATGTCCAACTCCTCTGGCAGTGGTCTTGTGAAAACTCAGAACAAGTTATCTTCTGCCAATATACAAAGGAGGGACAGTCATAGGATACATGTTCCCATTGAAATAGGGTGAGAGATTGGAAGGAAAACAGAGGTCATCAGACCCAAAAAGTTCTGAAAACCTGCATGGCAAACTCTACTCGTTTTCAGATCCTTAGGGCTTATCCTTGGGGCTTAATACAGCAGCAGTACTATCCTTGGGGCTTGATAGAGCAGCAGTACTGTCCTCTCTAAGGGCTTACATAGTGGCCCTCTTCTCTCCAAACACTGGGATGAGGGTTGCAACATGGGGAATTTTGAGACCACCTTGTTCTCAGCTCCATCCTCTCCAAGCATCTTGGTGGCATCTGGAGTCTCTGCTATCTCCAGGGTACATGCTTAACCACTTTCAGAAAAATGAGGCAGCAGCCAGGCATACCACCCCCCACCTCACCCCCAGTCCCAGATTTATGCGCTCCACCCTCCCAATGCCTGGGGCACCAAAACTCTTCCTGAACATCAAGATGGAAGGTCTGCCTTCTGCCTTTGGGGCAAATTCACCCTTTCCATGTGTATGGGTGGGACTACTCTCCTGGCCCAAGGTTTCCTTGCTCCAGACCTTAGCTTCCATGGTTCTGCCTCTGAAGTCATTTTTTTCCTTCAGTTTGTCCCTTTTAGTCCAAACTGGCAGTGGTTCTGTTTATATAGATCTCTCAACACTCTTGTCAGTTTTCTATGCAATATGTAGTGATCACATCCATTAGACAATGGAACGTTCCACAAGTCCCTTCTGGATAGCTCCAGTTCCAGTCCTGGCTTGAGTTCCATGTCTGGTTAAATCCTCACACGAGTCACTGTTCTCTGGATTCTCCATTTCTGAAAGCCCAGAATATTCCAGACTATCAGTTTCTGGTGTCTTTATATGGAGAGTTCAGTTCTCAGCTTAACCCTTTCCTGTCACATTTCACTATAGGCTGCAAAGAGAAGGCAGGCTGCACTTTCCACATTTAATTTGTAAATCTCTTTAGCTAAGTATCCCAGTTCATGGCTTTTAAATTCTCCTTTTCATCTAATACTAGTACTTAATTTTTCCAAATTCTTTGCCAGTTTAAAACAAGGGTCACCTTCCTTCCAGTTTACAATGACATATTCATCATTTCTCTCTAAAGCCTCATTGGAGGTATTTTTAGAGTCCACATTTCTGCCAACAGTCTGTTCACAGCAATTCAGACCTCCCTTTATGAAGCTTTTCATAAATCTTCCAGAATCTTCCCCTTATCCATTTAAAAAGCCATTTTAGCATATTTGGTATTTACAAACTGTAGTACTCCACTTCTCTGGTACCAAAATCTGTTTTAGTTTGCTAACGCTAGCAGAAGGTAATATACCAGAAATGGAAATGGAGTGGTTTTTATTTCTTTTCTTTTTTTTTTACATGGGCAGGCATCAGGAATCGAACCCAGGTCTCGGGTATGGCAGGCGAGAACTCTGCCTGCTGAGCCATCGTGGCCTGCCCTGGAGTGGTTTTTCTAAAAGGAATTTATTAAGTTACAAGCCTACAGTTCTAAGGCCATAAAAATGTCCAAACTAAGGTATCCAGAAAAAGATACTTTGATTCAGAAGAAAGGCCAATGTCTGTCACATGGGAAGGCACATGGCTGGTGTCTGCATCCTCTCCTGGTTTCAGCTGACTCTCTCAGCTCCTCTGGATCCTTCTAGCTCTGGCTTGCTTAGCATCTCATGGGAAGGCACATGGCGACATCTTCTGGGCCCTGCATCTTCAAGAATCCATGTCTAGGCATCTGCTCTTTCTGTTGGTACTCCAAGCATCTCCTTTGGCACTCCAAGCATCTCCAAATAGCTGTTTATTTGGAAACAATTATGCTTTCTCCAAAATGTCTCCCGTTTTAAAGGACTCCAGTAAACTAATCATGACTCACCTTGAATGGTAGAGTCATATCTCCATCTAATAATCAAAAAAATCATACCCCACTTGAGCCTATTACATCTCCATGGAAGTAGTCTAATCAAAAGTCCTCACCCACAATCCAGCAGGTCAGTCTCCATGGGAACAATCTACTCAAAAGTTCCACCCTAAGCAATAAGTCTGGCCCTGCAAGATTGGATCAGTATTGAAAGAAAATGGCTTTTCTGATATATATAACATTTCAAACAAGCACAGATGGCAAAACCAAAAGTTTAGGAGAGGAGATTTGAACACTTGATTAAAATCAGTAATATCATGGTGCCTGAGAAACAATAGCTTGGCTACTTATTAATCAGAGTGACAGTATAATAGGCCAGTGACAATTAATCAAAGTGACAATATAGTATTTTAAATAAACATAGAAGAAGGTAACACAATTTCATGGAATCTTAGCGCTAAGAATCAGGGGCATGATAATGTCAGCATAAAGCACTGAAAATTATTGTGGTGAGAATTGGAATCCTTGCTGTCTGGACAGATAACACAGAATGTAAGGAATAACATGTTAGTCTCCCTTGTAAGAGTAGACCAAATGCTCTAAGACCAATTTATCATCCTAACAGGGAACATCAAATTCTAGTTTTATGTTAATATCAGCTTTAGTAGTGAAGAGTCTCAAGATTCTTCTACCACTACCCCTTTTTTTATAAACTTACGAATAAGCCCATGAAACTGAGAAACTGCCCAAATTTTAGCACACTTTTTGACTTTTCTTCACACTCATTATTTGTAGGTATTATAAACCAAACTGAATATAATTTAATTTCTAAAAAAACTTCTACAACTTTCTATATCCACATTTTGTCTTTCATTACTCTTTCCACTTTCTGGAACAACCAGATATTTTACTTTGGGTCAAGATCACTCTTTTCTCTCGAGAGGCACATCCCATTATCTTGCAAACACAGGTGAATTTCTTTACCATTACTAGGATAGTCTCAGGTATTTATAATAATTATAAATTTTAATCAAAGTAATTGCATTCTATTTTAAAGCGAGAACTGAGCATTAGGTAGGTAATTGAGAGCTACCCATCATACACAAGCATTTTAGAAGACCAAAATACTTACGAGAACATACATTATCCCCCTACTGCCACCTGTGTACAATTTTTTAAATGTAATTTAATTGTGATATATTCATATACCATACAGTCCATCCAAAGTATACAGTTAGTGGTCCACAACATCACATATTGTGCAGTCACTGCCATGATCATTTTTAGAACATTTGCCTTACTCCAGGAAAAGAAATAAAAAGAAAACTGAGAAACCCAAACATCCCTTACCCTTACTCCTCCATCTTATCGACCACTAGTATGGCAGTTTATCCAATTTTAAGACTTACGACAGAGGTAAGTTAACTAAGACATTGTAAGTATTGATATATGATATATGTGTGTGTATATAAAACAGCCAACATTAAATCCATACAAACATGTTCAACTGACTTTTTTTTTAATATAGTTATACAATCATTATCAAAGATCAGGAGTTTTGGATTACATTTCAACAACTTTAGGTGTTTCCTTTTGGACATTCTAAAGCACTAGACACTAAAAAGAAATATCTAAATTTTGGGTCAGTAGACACAGTAATTTGTTAAATCCTAATTTCTCAATTATACCACCTCCCTTTCATTTGATCTTTCTATCTCCAGGGATATCTGGGCAATGACCATTTTAACTTATTTTGTGCTGGAAAGGGGTGTTGCTCTTATAGGGTAGAGGAATGAGACTGTTTGATGCTGGTACCTCTGGGTTTCAGGACTTATCTGGCCTAAGTTCAACCTGGATGCCTTAAGTTTCTGAAAAAAATAACATACTAAGAAAAACTTTGATAGACTTAGAGAGAGAGCCTAGGAAACTCCTAGGGATTTCAGGAATACTGTTGGTTAGGGCATGGCATATTGTGGTATTTTGAAATATCTGGCTAAAGCTTGCATAAGAGTAACTCTGTTTGAAAGCTCTTAGTCACTGAAACTTTTTGTTCCATTCTTTTCTCCCTTTTAGTCAAGAAGGCATTCTCAATCCCACAATGTCAGGGCCAGGTTTATCCCTGGGAGTCATGTCTCACATTGCCAGGGAGACTTACCTTGGGAGTCATGTCTCATGTAGGGGAGAGGGTAGTGAATTTACTTGCAGAGTTCACTTAAAGAGACCACATCTGAGCAACAAAAGAGACTCTCTGGAGATGACTCTTAGGCTTAACTGCATACTTTGTCATTGCAGAAATAAGTTTCGTAAGGGCAAGCCTCAAGATTGAGGGCTTGGCTTATTAAATTGGTATTCCCTAATGCTTGCAAGAATATCAAAAATTCCCCAGGTGGGGAACTTCAGTAGTTCCACCTTTTCCCCCAGTCCCTAAAGGTGACTTTGCAAATACATTTTTATTTTCTGCCCCAAATACTCTAAATATATCCAGGTATTTTTGTTGTTGTTGTATAGAATAATAAAATTTCATTCTCTATTCTAGGTCACCTGCAATTAGGTTGTTTAAATAAACTGACCAGACAGGTTACATTAGATAGTCTATTACAGAAAATATAAATTTAGGACAAAATAAACATCTCTTCCTTTAGTCTCATACAAAGTTGAAGCTTTAATATACAGACATATCATCCTTTACCCTGTGTACTGATTTACATTAGTCCTAATCATGTCCATTTCATTCCTATCTCTAATTGGAGTCTGATCTTTTTATTTTTCAGTTTCTTTAACAGTTGCTATATAGAGTAGTGCTGACTTTCAGAGCTGTAGAACTCTAACTCTGAATCTCAGGTGACAGATACTCAGTGTTCCAGGGAACTACCAGGTTATGCACAAAAAGCACAGCATCTTCAAGTTTAGAAATAACAGTTAAAACTCAGAAATAGATGTGACTGCTGTAAGAGTTTACAATCTGGGCACCTTTACAGTGAGCCTAATTTGAACATTCAATACTCCTTAATCATCAATGGTCCAATCTTTGCCCACTTTCTATCCCCTGATAACCTATGCAGTTGAATTCAGTTCTCAGAGTTTGCTCCTTATAGTTAGTTTATATCAGTGAGACCATACATTATTTGTCCTTTTGTTTCTGGCTTATTTCACTCAGTATATTATCCTCAAGGTTCTTTTACCGAGTTGTATGCCACATGACTTCATTCCTTCTTGCAGCTGCTTAATATTCCATTGTATATATATATACCATGTTTCACCCTCCTGTTCATCAGTTCATCTGTCAGTGTGCTCTTAGGCCACCTCCATCCATTGCAAATCATGAGTAATGTGCAAAAGTTCATGTCCCTTGATAATATTGTGAATTACTGATTATGTATGTTGGTTTTTTTTGTTTCTTTATTTTTTAATTAATAAATAAATTTTTTAAAAAGTTCATGTCCCTGCTTTCAGTTCTTCCAAGTCTTTGTTTAATAACAGGGTTGCAAGATCATGTGTCAGTCCCATACCTAGGTCTCCTATGGAATCACCACACTGTCTACCAAGGGGCTGCACCATTCTATTTCCCTACATAGAACAAATAAGTATAGCTCTCACTTCACATCTTCCCCATCACTTGTATCCTTTGGTTTATTTTTTTTAAACAGCTTTATTTATACACCATACAATGCATTCTAGGTGTACAATCAGTGGTTTCCAGTATAATCACATACTTATGCATTCACCAGTACATTCTATATGAGAACATTTCCATTTCTTCCACAAAGAGAGAAGAGGAGATAAGAAAAAAGAAAGAAAGAAAAAGAAACAACAATGAGCAATTCCATAGCCCTCTATTATATCCCCCTGTTATTGACACTTAGCTTTGGTATATTGCCTCTTTTATATTTAATGAAAGAACATTGCAATGTTACTGTTAATGATAGACTCTAGTTTGCATGAAATTTTATTTTTCCATATACCCTCCCATTTTTAACACCTTACAATGATGAAATTCAATTGTTCTTCCTCAAATGAAAACTTTTGTATTTTCCACCATCATTGTCCACTCTAGGTTTCTCTAAGTTATACAGTCCCAGTTTTATCCTCTTTCCTTCTCATGTCACACTTGCCCCTAGTCTTCCTCTTTCAACTATACTCACATTCAGCTTTGTTCATTATACTTACAATATTGTGCAACCATCACATAATATTGTGCTGTCCTTTTCTGGATTTTTACTATCAATCCAGTTGAACATTCTACACTCCTTCAGCATCAAGTGCCAGAACTATATCCTGTATATCCTGATACCCTGTGTTATTAACTTTAACTGTCAAAGTTCACTCATTAATGTTAATTCATATTAGTGAGGGACCATACAGTATTTGTCCTTTTATTTGTGGCTTATTTCACTCAACATAATATCCTCAAGTTCATCCACATTGTTACATGCTTCATGACTTTATTCTGCCTTACTTACAGCTGCATAATATTCCATCATATATATATACAGTTTGTTTATCTACTTGTCTGTTGATGGACATTTGGGCTGTTTCCATCTCTTGGCAATCATGAATAATGTTGCTATAAACATTGATGTGCAAATGTCTGTTTATGTCCCTGTTTTCAGCGTCTCTGAGTAAATATCTAGTAATGGAATTGCTGGATCATATGGCAATTCTATACTTAGTTTCCTGAGGAACCACCAGATTGCCTTCCAGAACGGTTGCATCATTCTACATTCTCACCAACAATGAATAAGTGTACCTATTTCTCCACATCCTCTCTAGAGCTTGTTGTTTTCTGTTTTTGTGATAATAGCCATTTTAGTAGGTATGGGATGATAGCTCATTGTGGTTTTGATTTGCATTTCCCTAATCGCTAGATGAGTATTTTTTTTAGATGTTTTTGAGCCATTTGTATTTCCTCCTTGTAAAAGTATCCATCCATGTCTTTTGCCCATTTAAATTTTTTTTTCTTTTATGTTGTTGAGTTATAGAATCTCTCTATAAATTCTGAATTCTAAACCCTTATCTGATATGTGTTTCCAAATATTGTCTCCCATTGTGTAGGCTGCCTTTTTACTTTCCTGACAAAGTCTTTTGAACCCACATGCTTTTTATACTTTTTCAAAGTAGCAAAAAAGAAACACACCTCTTAACATGAGCCAAAGATATAGTTACTCTATAATACATTAAAATAAGAAACAAACGTGTATGTATTTATATATACTATTAGTCAGGGTTTTCCTGGGAAACAGAGCTGACAGAAGATACATATGTAACTGTTATGAGATTTATTATAGGAATTGGCTCATGGCCTGTGGGGATTGACTAAGTCTGAATTCCATATAACAGGCCAAAAGCTGAGAATTCCAATGAAAATTTCGATCAGTTTTCCAGGAGAAGCTGCCTGGCTGAAGTAGATAGAAATTCTTTTTTGATTGCTGAAATCATCAAGTCTCCCTTTAAGGCCTCTACTGATTGGATGAGACTTTTCTCATTGCTGCAGACAGTCTTGTTTGTTTATTGTAGACGTAGTCATTTGTAGATGCAGTCTATTGACTAATCATTTAACTCTATGAAATATCCTCTCTAACAACGAAGCCAGTGCTTGCTTGTCCAACAACTGGACATCACAACCTGGCCAAGTTGACACATGAACTTAATCAGCACATATATTAAAACTATGCTCAGTAACCAAAGTTTCTATATGCTATCTTAGAAATTACCCAGGTGTCCTAAGGATATCCATTAACAGTCTCAATTTCATACTGGTGTAAGGTTTTTAAGCTAACAAGGGTTATGGGAACTATGTTCAAGCTGACAAGCTACAAACATAATTACTGTTGATGTAAATTGTATGTTAGAATTATAATTTAACTTCATTGAAAAGTTTACATATTTCTCAATCCTAAACATTATGCAGTAGTAATATTAGCTTATCTATTCAGTAAATCGGTATAAAAAGTTGAAGAAGCTCAGATTTAGACCCTTTGTTAAAGACATACCCAAACCTTATTTTTAAAATGTACTCCACGCTGATAAAACCAGATGAAAGATATATATAAGTATTATTAAAGCAAAATAATTAAACCAATCTGGTTTGTCAAAAAATTCACTTTGATTCCTTGAATTTTGATTCTTATATAAAAATGCTTTTTAGCTACCATTGTCTGTATGAAGGATTTTATTGTAAGTCTGCCCATTTAAAATACTAGAAGTTCAGTTTATTTAATTTGGGGAAATTCTGGGAATATTAGATTTATGTAAATGCTTAAAACCTCTGTATGAATTAGAACACAGATACTTTAATTTAAGAGACATTGTAATCTAATTTATTAACACCCTTCAGGAGAAGGAAAATATTTCACACTCACAATAAATAAAGGCTTTTATTACTTACAGATACAAACCAACAGGGAGCTTGCACCTTCAATTCTACAGACTCCCAATTCTACAAGCCACAGGTCAAGAATAGACCAAAACAAAACAAAGCAAAACAAAAAGTTACTAATCCAGATTTCAAAGAGCTTATTTCCAGAAAGGACAAAATATTTTCTTAGTTGATTTGAGCTCACAAATGGTCAAACGGACAAACAAATAAAAGTGATGAACACACTGGTCCTCTGGTTACTTCAGCAGAGAAGAGATCCCCCGTCATCTTGGTAGAGATCTCCAAATGATCAGACCATGAAACCAGATCCCAAATCATTGCAATCAGCACAGCTTATTAACCAAGGTTCTCTAGGAAAACAGAACTGACAAGAGATATCTGTAAATATGATGAGATTTTTGCGAGAATTGTATCATGTGACTATGGGGATAGGCAAGTCCACATTCCGTAGAGCAGGCCAAAAGTTGGGAACACTGATAAAGGTTTTTGATGAATTTCCCAGGAGAAGCTGGGAGGCTGAAGTAAAGATGGAAATTCTTTCTTCTGACTGTTGAAATCATCACTTCTCCTTTTAAAGTCTTCAACTGATTGGATGAGATTTCTCTTATTAGTGAAGGCAGTCTCCTCAGTTGATTGAATATGTAATCAGCCATAGATATGATCAAGTTACTGATGATTTAAGTCCATGAAAAATCCTCACAGTAACAATCAGGCCAGTGCTAGCTTGTCCAAACAACTGGACCCCAAAACCTGGCCAAGTTGACCCATGAACTTAACCATCATAAGTGGAGAACAGCTGGTTGGCCATCAGTAAGTCAGAATCAGAAGTATAGTTGGACTCGGAGACCAGAAATAAAAAAAACTTAAAAAAAACTCAGTTGGGAGAGAAAAAGAGAGAGGAAGAAGGTCAAAATTATGTTACTACTTGGGAGTCATTCCAGGAACCGAAGTAGCATGTATAATTGAAACAGCCCATGAAGGACACATCCCAGGAAACACATAGCTACGATGGGTTATTCTGTTCAAAAATCTCATTAAAGCCTCTAAAACTGACAATTATCATTTTCAAAAGTTTAAAAAAAATACAGAATGAACATTTGTCGAAGATTTGCTGAATTTGTTTTTTGAGTATCAGTAAACAATTTATTAAACAGGAAATAGCATCGCAAGTAATGGAGTCACCATTGTAATGATGATAATTAAACAGTGTTCTTTAGCTGACATCCATCTTGAGCATAAACAAAAGTTTACATGTTCAACAGGAGCATGTAGTATTATTCCAGAGAGAATTAATCTTTGATCTCAATATAGGTAGTTAATATTCTTAAATACTACAAATAAAATCACTAGGATAGGTAAAATAAAAGTCATGATCTTAGTACTCAATTTGATTAGGCTATAATAAAAAAAATTAAGGAGCAGAAGGCAATTATTCTTCCTAGAAAATTT
This sequence comes from Myrmecophaga tridactyla, assembly GCA_004026745.1. NCBI lineage: Eukaryota > Metazoa > Chordata > Mammalia > Pilosa > Myrmecophagidae > Myrmecophaga > Myrmecophaga tridactyla. Next base: position 33,321 of record PVIY010017546.1, on the reverse strand, counting down.
TTATGTTAGTTGATATAAACCTAATCAGATTAGGGATTTCAGGGCTGTGGAAATCCTTAGTAATATACATATATTTTAAACTTTTTTAATTGTATAGTATAACATATATACAAACCAAAGAAATAAAAAAGCAGTAGTTTTCAAAGCACTCTTCGAAAAGTGGTTACAGGACAGATCCCAGAGTTTGTCATGGGCTACCATATGATCCACTTGTATTTTTCCTTCTAGCTGCTCCAGAATATAGGAGGCTAGAGGGCTTAAATACTTTTTTATCATCACATTCGACTTTTTTTCCTTTTTTTGTGAACAATAACATATATACAGAAAAGCTATAAATTTCCAAGCACAGCACCACAATTAGTTGTAGAACATATTTCAGACTTTGACGTGGGTTACAATTTCACGACTTTAAATTTTACTTATAGCGGCTCTAAAATGCTGGAGACTAAAAGAGATATCAGTTTAATGATTCAGCATTCATATTCATTTGTTAAGTCCTTTCTTCTATGTATAATTCCACTATCACTTTTGATCTTTCCATACCTCTCATTGGGGTTGTTTGGGCTATGACAATTCTAAATTTTTGATATCGGAATGTTACTAATATGGGGTAGGGAGATGGAACTGTCTGATGTTCTGGATAGGCTGGGCTAAATTTCAGGACTTATCTGAACCAGGTACCCATTTGGAGGTTGTAGGTTTCTGGAAAGTTACTCTAGTGCCTGGAGCCCTTGTGGAATCTTATAAATTGCCCTAGGTGTTCTTTAGGATTGGCTGGAATGGTCCTGGTTGGGGGTTGGCAGGTTATGATAGGTAGCAGGGTCTACCTGAAGCTTGCGTAAGAGCAACCTGCAGAGTAGCCTCTCGACTCTATTTGAACTCTCTCTGTCACTGATACTTTATTAATTATACTTCCTTTCTCCCTTTTGGTCAGGATGGAATTGTTGATCCCATGGTACCAGGTCTGTATTCATTCCTGGGAGTCCTCTCCTAAGTCGCCAGGGAGACTTTCACCCCTGGATATCCCATGTAGGGGGGATGTCAATGATTTCACTTGCAGAGTTGGGCTTAGAGAGACTAGGGTCACATCTGAGCAACAACAGAGGTCCTCCAGAAGTAACTCTTAGTCATGCCTATAGGTAGTCTAAGCCTCTGTGCTACCTACATAAACTTCACAAGAGTAAGCTTCATGATTGAGGGCATGGCCTATTGATTTGGGTATCCCTAAAGTTTGACACAGTATCAGGGGATTCCCTGATGATAAGGTTTAATAGTTCCATCTTCTTTCTCCCCTCCCTCAGGGGACTTTGCCAATACCTTATTACCTGCTTAATATCTAGGATGTTTCCAGGCATTACAATAATCTATACAGGATTAAAGGAACTCTTTCTCATTCTGTGCTCTCTGTGTTTCATTTGTTCACATGAGCTATACAGATAGGTTGAATTAGATTATGCACTACAGAAAATTTCAGTTCCAGATCAAATAAACCTTTTTTTAAGAAATAAGTTTTCTGTCTGTGAAAGGTTTAATAATGGCCCCCAAAGATGACCATGCCCTAGTCCCCCCTTACGTAAGGTAAGGAATATGTTACCTTACATGGCAAAAGGGACTTTGAAGATGGAACTTATGTTAAGAATTTTAAGATGGGGAGATCATCCTGGATTACGTCATTGGGCCCTGTGTAATCACATGAGTCCTTAAATATGGAAGAGAAAAGCATAAGAATGTGCAGAGAGATGTGACTTAAGAAGGGCCTTATCCTTTGCACCTGACTTTGAAGATGGAGGAAGGTGACCAGGAGCCAAAGTATGTAGCAGACTCTACAAGCTTGAAATTGTCCGCAGTTTACAGCCAGCAAGAAAATGGAGTCCCTAGTCCTACATGTACGAGGAACTGAATTTGAGCAACAACCTGAAGGAGTAGAAAACATATTCTCATGTAGAGCCTCCAAAAAGGAACGCAGTTTACCTACAACTCAATTGTAGCTTGGTGATTCCTGTACTGAACTTCTTTATTAGTGTTCTCCAGAAAAACAGAATTGACTGGAGATATGTATTTACATACACATAATATTTTATATATTATACATTATATGTTTATTATATATTTTATCTAACATTATATATGCAGATATTAAGAGATTTTTTTTTAGTAGGAATTGACTCATGCGACTATGGAGACTGACAAGTCCAAATTCCCTAGGTCACGCCATAAGTTGGGAGCTCAGTGGTGATGTTAAATTCCCCTGGGAGAAGCTGGCTGGCTAATGTAGAGATATAAATTATTCTTTCTGACTGTGCAACCCTCAGTACTCTTTTTAAGGTCTCTAACTGAATGGATGAGATTTCTCTAATTGCTGAAGGCAATCTCCTTTGTTCTTTGTAGATGTTATCTGCTATAGAAGGATGTCAACTGATGCTTTAAATCCAAGGAATCCCCTCACAGTAACAGTCAAGCCAGTGCTTACTTGACCAAACAGCTGGACACCATAACCTAGCCAAGTTAACTATGTGAACTTAACTATCACATCCTCTGACCTATAGAATGTAAAATGGTAAACTTGTGTTGTTTCAAACCACTAAATTTGTATTGATCTGTTCTGGCAACAATAGAAAATTAGCACACTGAGGTGGAGATAAACTTGTTCTCCTACAGAGCAATAAAACTGTAACCTTTCAGATGGTATTTTCTACCGGACAGATGTCTTCACTATGTATTTAGCGTCATAGTCCAAAAACCATTCATAATAAATAGCACAGTTGAACACAAGTTCATTACCCTAAACAATTAACTCATCTTTGGGTGAGTGTTACACAGGGCCCCCTCTACGACACTGAAGAACATGCCACTCACATCTTTGCCTTATTTCCAACTCAATTTTTCTTAACAGGTGAGACCAGGAAGTAACGTTTCATTTCATAGGCTATAAGGTCCTTGGGGGCAGTCATCTTATTTGTTCCAATTAGTGTTTTCTTACCAGAACTTATTACAATGCCTGATACATAGGACGTACTTAATAAATGTTTGTTGAATAATTCAATAAACCTCCCCAGTCTCATCTCTATTTCCTGCCATGAATTCTATGATTCAGCCACACGGAATTCCTTCCATTCCTTGCTCTGTCTCAGCATGATACTTTTTTTTTTTTTTGGTGTGGGCAGGCTCCGGGAATTGAACCTGGGTCTCTAGCATGGCAGGCAAGAATTCTGCCACTGAGCCACTGTTGCACTGCCCCCAGCATGATACTTTTGCATTTGCTTTTTGCTCTGCCTAGAACCCATACCTATCTTTGCTTGGCTAATAAGAAATGTTAGGTCTCGGCTTAGACAACACCTCCTCTGGGAAGTAATCTCTTATGGTTCTTCTATTCCCACACATGCTGCTCTCTGCTCTCACAGCCTCTGTACTTACCCCTCTGCAGCACTTCACACATTGTGTTGTATTTGCCTTGTCTGTATCCCCCTGTATGGTCTAAGGCAGCAAAATGTAGTAGTTTAAGCATCAGCTCTGGAGTCACACTGCAGGGATTCCTTCTGGCTCTGTCATTGACTGGCTGTGTTATTTTGGGTAAATGAACCATCTTTCTGTGCCTAAATATTTATGTGTATAAAATAGGGCTAATATTAATACAAGCTATTAATAGGGTTGTGGTGAGGATGAAACGTTAAGGGTTTAGAACAAAGTCTGGCATATAACTAACATACAGTAAGCTATTATTGTTCTGTAAATTCTTTGAAATTAGAACCACCATCTTGTTCACCATCGTCCTTAGTTTCTGATACAGAATGTATGACATCGAGTAAGTGCTCAGTATCCTTTGGCAATGTGAGTCGAATTGTGATCCAATGAGGACCATCCTTGTGTAAGACCAGAATTGGAGATAAAAGAATAATATGTTGATAGTGGAGTAAGTTATGGAGACAGGCTCCCAAATGTTGGGAAGTCAAAGTGCTAGTCCTGGTGTTCCCTGAAGCTGGACATTGACTCAAGCCTTCTGGGAGATATGCCTCATTACACCACAGGTACAAGCTGACTATTCCCAAAAGGACTATGGATTCTCAGCAATGGCAGACCTTTCCCATCCCTACCTCACCAGCACACATACACATACACACATGCACACCATCTCACACTTCTCTCTAACCCATCCCCAAGCTTCCTGGATGAGGTGATTCTCCAGTAGCCACTGAGAGCTACTACACTGACCCTTAGAAAATCCCAGCCTTCAAAATTCCCAACAGCTTGCTTAGGAAAATAAAAGAACTGGCTATTGGTAAAAGAATATAATGTCACTATTTTCCATATTTTGTTATTGGAGCTGTTAGCTGAACTAGCATACTCCTTTTGGTGCATAGGCTAATAACTGTTCTCCTTCAACCCTTCTGCCATGGGTGGGGGTCGGGAAGCACCACTCCAGCCAGGACCAGCACAGAGCTGCCCACACAGCCTAGAGTCTGCCAATGGCTTAATCAAACTCTCACTCCTTAAGGCATCTGCGTTCAGCCCCCACAGAGAGAATAGAGAACATAAATTAGGATAAAGGCACAGACACTTTGCAAAAGTTACCCTGAGCCAGCATGGAATGTGTACATGGACAGAAACTATGAGATTTGGTTTGAATTTTTAAAGGCTTGGTCTTATTACATGCTGACCTAGCACAGGCTATATCCAAATGAGCTGGTGGAGGCCTTGCTGACAATTGTCCCTCCCCCCTTGTGGTTTCTGTCTGTTATTGAATAAGGTTTTATAATCATTACTCTGCAGTTAACATTCTGATGCTTTTATTGCCTTTATTACTGAGGAGCTGAAAATAGTACATAAACATAAAAAAGTAATCAACTATATCCCTCCATTATTATTATTTTACCTTTGAGATAAATGAGCCAGAAAAGGTGACATGAAATGCCAGAGGTCATGTGGCATGGCAGCCACAGAGATCGGACGCCTGGTTCCAGACTTGTAAGACCAAGCAGTATGGGAACATTACGTCATCCAATCAGCTCAGTAATCTGCGAGTTGGCTACTACTATTCCTGTGATCATATAGATAATAGATAATAATCTGCTCTCTTGCATGGTATGAGACTGGATTATGAGAGTAGATTTTTGATAGAAAATATAGTTAGATTTTTGCCAGTCTGGATGACTGAGAAATCTGTGGCTATAGAATAGGCATTCAAAATGCTTAGCAATATTGGGAAAGGTAGTTCCAAATGTCATCTCCAGGCTGATTTTCTTCCTCTCATATCTCTGGGATAGTAGTGTGTTGACATATGAGGGGTCACTGTCCTAGAAGGTAGCTTGCCCAGAGGATACAGCAGTTCCAGAAATCACAGTAGCAAGCTGTAAAGACATAAAGAAGTGCCCCTGTGACTCTAGGCACCTCCTGGCTGGAATAGAAAACAGCATTTTAGGGACACTACACTGCCATCACAAAGAATAAGTTTGCATCATCCCTTTAAGAAATATAACCTTGGGCGGCTGCCGTGGCTCAGCAGGCAGAGCTCCGACCTGCCGTGCTGGAGGTCTGGAGTTCGATCCCTGGTGCCTCCTGCCCATATGCAAATTAAAAAAAAAAAAAAAAAAAGAAATATAACCTTGACTCCATCTCAGGAAGGGATAGGAAGTAGAGTTTTCAAACCTAATATCCTCCTAGCACTTCCCACTCTCCACAGCTCTCCCCAGGTGGGTAGGTAGGAGGGAAATACAGATGTTATAAATGGGACAAGTTTCACATTGATAAAATGAGAAGAATATAATTTTCCAGAAGTCTTCTTTCCTGACCTCCTTTCCCAGATTTCCCAGAGTTTCTCCCTGTTTCCTCTTTGTCCCCAGAAATGCCTTGCTGGGTGGTGCCTAGAATTCAGGGGGCTTCTTGAGACAACATCTTAACCCAACAGTAAAATGGTAACCAGAGAGTAGATATATTTCTAGTTTCCTGAACTAGCCTCACATAGGCAACTGCCAATAATAACTGTCTCTGAAATTTTTTAATTGTGATTTTTTTTTTGTTTCTTTGCTCCATTGGCTCCTTTAGTTAGGGCCAGGAGGAGAGAACAGTTCTCACAGAGAAGTATATATTAAAGCCAGCTCACACGCAATGCCTGCTCCTGTCCTAGAAGTCAGAGAAGTCTCCAAGGTGCCTCTTAGAAAAAACCCCACATCTGTCAGCCTGTTACCACAGAGATCAAAGGTTCTAGAATCATTGGCAGGCATAGACTAAGCATATTCACAACCATATGTGAGTCTTGACTGCGGGGCAAGGGGACATGGGATGACCATGACCATCAGTAACCCTGGGAAATAGAGAAGAAAAGCCAAGCCACGAGCCCTGAGCTCTATAGAGTTATATGATGCAGAGCAGAAATAAATGAAAAGACTTTGAAACACAACAGTTGTCTATGTGTAAAACCTTGGAACTTAGCAATAGAATTAAAATCACATGAAAAAATGAGTCCTATTCATCAAAATAGTCCCCCTTGGCAGATTTGGTACTTCTTAAATGCTTCAAAATGTATGACTCACTGTAGCTTCAAAATTACTTTCCAAAATTTTGATACATTCTTTGGAAATCTCCTTAGTGATACCAAATCTTTGTCTTTTGAGAATGGATTTGAATTTTGGAAAATAGCCAAAGTCATTAGAATCTAATATGATGGGTGAGCAAACTGAACGAACCTCAACACTCGCTGCCTGCCATGCCCCCACCCTGAAAAATTATTGTGAAGTGATGAGGGTAAATTTCTTGTATGGTTTCTGAAATGACCCTGAAGACCTTTTTAAAAGAAGAGTTGCTGAAAGGTTTGTTTAGAGAAACCAGGGATCTTTGAAAATGTTTATAGCTTTCCAAATTCACTACTTGAAAGTGGCTAACACTCCCTAGAGTATTTAAGTCTGGGCAGGATTCATTAAATGAAATATAACCAATCTCCTCATGTCAGAGCCGCAATCTAATGTAGCATTTGCTTTGTTTGTTTTCACCTTTGAACACCTAACAAGAAACTCAGGCTCTGGAAATCCAAAACCTTCCAGAAAATGCCCCTCTCCCTACCTTCCTTCCACACACTTGAGAGAGAAACATAGTGGATTTTGTCAAGGCCATTTGATGGTTTCTTTTTTCTACCAACAAGAACCCTTTTTTGTTTGATAATCTACTAATTAGCAACAGAGAGGCTGGGGTATTGGGTTTCTTGCCTCCCAGCTTTTTAAACTGAAAGTGTAAATTCTAGCTATGTATTCATTCTAAATCAAATGTGACCATAAACACACAAAAAATCATTTGTAAAACACAAATATTAAGTCTATAAAAATCTTAAAATCATGTTTAAGGTTCATGAAGGCCACAAGTGATTTTTAAAGAGGAGTGTCAAAGAAAATAGAGATGCTGAATACTGTAGCCTTCTGTTCAGAATTGAGCAGAAGTAAATTTATGTGCATAGTTTGTTATATCTGTTAGATTCTGTTTTGTATATAACTAGAAAACAGCCAGCTCTGGAGGCGTCACTCACCACTAAATTGCCCAGGAGGACAAAAGTGTTTGGGTTGCGTGTGAAGCAGTTAGAAACCTTCACCTTGAGTGCCAATCTAAACCTGCCACCTTGCCAACAGTAGCAGAGGCATGTTGGCTGAGCTGCTGTCCACTGTGGCTGAGGCTGAGGATATGTGGTCTGATGGTCATGTGGATGCCCTAAGGGGTCTCCCATCTACCCTGAGGACAGGCTCAAAGAGCCAGGAGCCTTGGGGAGAACCTGGATTTCTGGGCACGTGTCCAGTCTCTCTGGGCAGAGTGTTCTATCTGAAACCAGTCCTGGTGTCCTCTAATTTCCTCTCCCAGAGAATGGAGGTGCACAGTCGAGCCAGACTCCCTCTCCACTGACCTCAAGTCTGCTATAGACTCATGGGCACAACACCCGCCTGTTATTGAGGAGGGGAAGACCTAAGAAGGAAAGTCAAGAGCCAGATTCAAACCCTAGACCCTCCGGATATTGCCTTATTTCCCACAAGCATCCTGAGGACACGTAGGCCCTGGAAGTTCCTTCCACCATGCCGAAGACACTCTTCTCTCCCCAACCCTTCTGACCTAAGAGCTAAGAGTCCTGTCCCTGAGCCCAGTTGAGGCAGAAAGGTATAAGCAGTGAAGCAAAAAGACAAAGAAGACACAAAAGGAAATGACGATGACAGTGAGAGTTTAATAGGAATTTTAAAGAGCAAATAAAAGAATTTATTGTGTTAATATTATCCAAAGGAACTTTGTAAAGAGACAATAAGAAAACTCAATCTTGGACCAGATGAGTCAGTTGAAACCAAGCCCTTATTCTCTTTTCCTGCTCTTCTTTTGGGCTGTGGCTTAGATGGCCCTTCCTCTAGGAAATATTCCCAACCTCCCATTAGTCCCTGAATTAGGTGTCTCCTCCCCCATTTCTGAACTTCACTTTCTCCTCTCTTAGGCTGTGAGCTGTAAGAGACTGACTGTATTTCTGTAAACCCAAATAACTCAGCACCAAGACAGAGCATGTGCTTAGTAAATAGTTGTCAAATGGATGGATGGGTGGATGGATGGACAAAATCTACACACAATTTGGCCAGGATTTAGCAGCTATTGACTGCCTCCTATGTATGAGGCATTGTGCTAGGTACTAAAAATGCACTTATGAACCAGAGATGGTTCCTGTCTCCAAATGACTTTCGGTCTAATTTTATGAATTTATGAGCCCCAACTCCTTTCCTTATCCCTCTTTGCCTGGAGAATTAGACCTTAGAGTCTCTTAGTATTTAGGATGTAATTCCTCCCTCTTAAACCAGCCTCCCTTAGTGGGAGTGAAATACAGCTGTCAGCCTGTTGGCTCACTATTCGGAGGATCCTATGGTCAGCTTACCAGGCCACAGTATGACTCCTTCTTCCAGCCACTTACTTTCCTACTGACCTCCCTGTTCATGATCCAGTGCACAGATGCTTCTACTTTCCATCTCCCCAGATTGCATGCAAATTACATGGCACTAGTTTAGACAGACACCAGTTCTGCCAACCCTGACCCATGCCCCTCTGCAGAAGGAAATAATAATTGCATGTTACTAAGTAGGTGCTATGGATCAGACAATTACTTTCCTAAGCCCACAACCAACTTGCAGGATAGGCATCACTGCCCATTTCACAGAGTAAAGAATTGAAGCCTTTAGAAGTTAGGCAGATTTGCTCAAGATCACACACGGGAGCCATAGCAGGTGCTTATCCCACTACACCAGGCTTTATGGGGCAACAGAGGGCTGTATTTTGAAAAACAGAGGACCTTTGCTGAAATGGCCAAACCTAGATTCTTTGTATTCTTACAAAAGGCTTTGGTTTTCCACTGTAGAGCTTCATCTTGCCTCTCAGGACTGAGAAGCCAGGGTAAAAAACAACAGATATCTGTCCATGGAAGAGAGCTGAGAGGGAGGAGCTCAGGCAGGCTTACCAGGGTAACGTCAAATTACCAGTGAACCAGTGAGCAATGGCAAATACTTCACTCATGAACAGCTATAATCCAGCTGTGGCAGTATGCTGCCTGCCATGCAAATGAGATTCGGAAGGGTGGGCTGAGGTCATGGAGAAAGTGGGATTTATTCCCAGAGGGCATCAGGAGCTGATGTTAGGGTGATGCAGAGACCCCATGTTATGTTATGACCTAGTGTGTTATGGCCAGATTTAGTCATTGCAGCTAATGTGTCATGTGCCACCTCTGGGCCAGACTCTGAGCTGGGTGCTGTGTTTTCAGCCATGGAATGGGCACATGCTCACAGGCTGCTGAAGTGGCAGTTATACAAGTAAGCCCCATGCAGTATGCAAAGTACTGACATAGGGTTACGTTCCATCCATACCTCTGCCAGTGTGGATATTAGCCCCTGCTCTCTGGGAGCTTATAGCTCTTATGGCCTGTCTAAAATAAGGACACAGTTCAGTTAAACAAACTAAACACATGGAGCCTAGAATTGGGAATGAGGTCTTGGAATTTTGTGTAGCTTAATATAATACCCAGATACGTTTCAGGGTGTGTTAGGCAGATAATTAAAAAGTATTGGCCAAGTCCCTTGAGGGAGTAGAGAAAAATATGAAACTATTAAACTTTCCCATTGGGGAAACCACTGATACTCTTTCAAACATTAGGGACTCCCCAGTTAACAGGTCAAACTCTTGATCTTGAGGCTTGCTTTTGTGAAGCCTGTTTCTGTAGCAGAGAAGCTAAGTCTATCTGTAGTTGTATCTTAGAGATACTTCCAGAAAACCTCTTTTGTTGCTCAGTTGTGACCCCTCTCTCTCTAAGCCCAACTCTGCAAGAAAAATCATTATCTTTCCACCTACATGGAACATGACATCCAGGGATGAAAATCTCCCTGACAAAGTAGGATATGACTCCCAGGGATAAGCCTGGCCCTGGCACCATGGGATTGACGATGCCTTCCTGACAAAAGAGAGAAAACAAATGTAACAAAATAAGGTATCAGTGGCTAAGAGAGTTCAAATAGAGCCGAGAGGCTATTCTGGAGGCTACTCTTAGGCTAGCTTCAACTAGATAGTACTAATTACCAAAGTTTACCAAACCACAACCAAAACCATTCCTGACACCCCTAAAGAACACCTAGAGCTTTTTTCTGAGATTCTACAAAAGTTTTACACACTAAGATTACTTTCCAGAAAACTTCAACTACCAAATGGGTTCTTAGGCCAGTTAGGTCCTGAAACCCAGAGGGGCCAGTCTCTCCAGGAACATCAGCTAGTTCCATCCCCCATCCCGCATTATCGACAGCCCTTTCCAACATGAAAAAGTTAGAACGCGCATAGCCCAAATACCCTAAAGGGGAGTATCAAAGGAGGAGGAGTTGTAATACAGAAGATAGGCTTTAACAAATGAATATAACTACTGAGTCATTATATTGATATTTATTTTTAGTCTTCAGTGTCTTAGAGCAGCTAGAAGAAAATACCTGAAATTGTGGAACTGTAACCCAAACCAAACTTTGAAATCTGTTCTATAACTACTTGTTAAAATAGACTTTGAAATTTACTGCTTTTTTGTGTATACATTTCACAGTAAAAAATGTTTTAAGAAAAAACAAACAAGGGCATAAATACCTGCCAGCAAATGGCACTCATCATTCACTGAATATCTGTAGAGATCCTTGCTGGGGCTACAACAAGACGAGGCTCACGAGATATAGCCCTTATTGCTAAGCAGCCTGTCTTTCAGGTATTATTACATGCATTTCACCAAAGAGAGAAAATACCTCTGGAAAGCTTGTTAGCTCACCTAGAGTCATGCAGTTGGTGTGTGACAGAGGAAGGATTTGAAGTGTTGACAGATCACAAAGCCTGTATCTTTCACAACACAAAGATGCACAAAGAGCTCTGAAATTGCCCTCTAAATTGATCTCAGTTATCTACGTCCAGCTGTAAGCATTCCCTGCAGTTTAAAGAGATGGTTTGATCCTAGGCAAGTGGCTTGTTCATGAACTGAAGTCAGGCCAGTTGCAGGTAAACCCAGAGGTATGATGTCCAGAATCTTTTCAAGGAAGGACTTAGCCCTCAGCTGGGGGAAGGCAGTCAGCAGAGACCTCCAGCTGTCAGTGCCTTCAGAATCTGCCACAGTGCAGAGAGCCACCTCTTCCGGGGCTCCATCCTTCCTGGGCAGCCTGGGTTGCCTGATCAAGGAAAAGGTTGAGGCCCCATCATTCTGGCCCAACCCAGGTTGGGTGACACTTGTTCCAGAGCTCCCCATCAGGTTGACTTTGTTGCACCTAAATTGCAGTTTGACTTTTCCTGCTGTCCAATCCTACTTCCTCACCCTCCCTCCCACAGATGTTTAGACAGATTTTGGAGCACAGATGTTTATTGCATATTACAGTATTGAACATCTTTAGAGGTTTGTATTGTGAGGAATGGGATGGGAAGCATGTATGTGATGCAAAGAAATGGCATAGCCCCTGCTTTGAAGATGCTCACCAGCAGGAATAAGGGGAGAGAGTGTGGGTGACACTACTCAAAAGCCCAGCTGCAGAAATAGAGCTCAGAGTAAAGTCCTCCACACTGTCCCTGAAAGCCAGCAGGGCCTGGAGGCTTTCATGAGTCCTTTCTGTCTCTGGACAAACTTCTTCCAACTGATCTGCTGAATTTCTTTGCTCACAACCTTCTCTTCATCCATGCTGGCATCTTCCTGGTCTGAGCTGCCAGCATCTTTCCTAGACCCTTACATTGGCTTCATCTCTGGACACCTGTTCCCAGTCATTCTCCATACCATATGCCAGTAAACTCAAAATACAGAGTATTATCATTCTCTCCCCAGCTCAAAGTTCTTCACTGGCTTCTGATTCCTTTTAGAATAAAATCTAGCCCTCTTAACATGGTCTGTGATACCCTTCCTGGTCTGGACCTGGCCTCTGTTTCTGACCTTAGTCATTTGTTCAACAAATAATCATGAGGGTCTACCACATGACAGGCTCCGTGCTAGGTGCTGGAGGTACAACAGTGAACAAAACCCTAGTTCATCCCTCCAGTGGCTTAGACTTCAGTGGGGAAAGGCAAACCATGCATAAGGAGATAAATAACACTGTGCCAGATAAGGATGAGTGTCATACAGGAAAATAGAAGGTTTCCAGGATGGTTAAGGAGGTTTCTGGAGGAGGCAGGAAAATAGAATGGTAAGAGGCATTGCTTGTAAGCTGATATTTCAGGAGAGGCGTAAAAGAATTTTAGAGAGGGAGCCATGTGGAACTCTGGTGTGGGTTTGGATAGAGGAGGAGTATTCCAGCAGAGAAAAGAGCAAGTATAAAGGCCCTGAGGTAGGAGCATGCTTGGCATATTTGAGGAAATGCAAGGTGATTGCTGGAGTAGAGTAAATGAGTAGGAGAGTTTAAGAATTATCAGGGCCAGATCATGTAGGGCCTTATGGGTCTCTGTTTTAGTTTGCTAATGGTGCCAGAATGCAATATACCAGAAATGGACTGGCTTTTATAAAGGGGATTTATTTAGTTACAAATTTACAGTTCTTCAAAGGAAAGGCAGGTAGCTTTCATCTAAGTTCCTTTGTCACATGGGAAGGCACACGGCAATATCTGCTGGGCTTCTCTCCCAGCTTCTGGGTTCAAACGGCTTTCCTTGGGGCAAGTCCTTCCTACATCTCCAGATGTCTGCCTCTGAGCCCTGAGCTGCATTGTGCTGAGCTGTGCTGAGCCCTAGTGAACTCTGCTGGGTTGTTTCTCTCCCTTCTGACTTTTCCTTTTAAGCCTCACTCATTGCGGAAGGCACTCCCCTTAGCCAACTGCAGGTGTAATCAGCTATAGATGAATTTCACATGCTGATAATTTAAGTCCCCAGCAAAAGAACAATTGGCACCATCACCTGGCCAGATTGACACCTCAACCTAATTCCTAGTCACTCTATGAACTTTATATTCTGAGACGCGAGCTGCAGGAGGGTTGGAGCAGAGAAGTGCTGTGATCTGACTTATGTTTTTAGAAGGATCCTTCTGGCTGCTGGGAGACAGGGAGAGGGGAAGCAGGGAGACGTGGTAGAAGGCCACGGCATATCCCAGGGGAGAGGGTGAGGCTTGGACAAGGGTGGCACAGCGGCGGGGTGGGAAGAAGTGATCAAAGTCTGAATGTCAACTTGGGGTTCTAACTGGACTTCATGATAGGTTGGGCAAGGTGTGTGGGGGAAAAAGTGAAGAATAACTGTGAGATTTCAGTGAAAGAATGGAGTGTCCGTTTACTGAGATGGGGAGATCGGGCAGGATTGTAGAGAAATCAGTTCAGGCTTGGCATTTCAACACCACCACTCCCTGACAGTTGCTGTGCTCACACTGGTCAGTTTCTAGAAAATGCAAGCTCATTTGACCTCAGGGCCTTTGCACTTGCTGTATTATATCCTCTCCCTGAGGTCCCTGCTCTGCCTAGGTGGTGGTGTATACCTTCTTCCTAGAGATCTCAACATGACTGTCACCTCCTCAGAACTTCCTGCCTGTGTGCTAAAAGTAGCTTCTAACCCCTCCCACTCACATGAACAATTCATTTCTTTGTAGGCTTTCTCACTATTCATAACCTTCCCATTCATGTATTTATCTGATCATTTTCCACCTTTGACACCAGTCTGTCAGCTCCATGAGAATAGGACCCATGTCTCCTTTGGTCCTTGCTCCTAGCCCAGTGTCTGGCACAAAGCGGATGCTCAGTAAACATTTGTTGAATTAAGTTATCCTGGGGCTTGGGCCTTGTAAAGGACGTGCCCCTAAACATTGGTCTCATGTGAGCAAGAGCAGGTGAAGATGGAACCAAAGGGCAGGGCAGGAACAGAGATGGGGCCTGGCAGGGGGGGCCTTGGCAAGGCAAGCTCAAGAGTGAGAGCTGCGGCAGGGGAGGAGGTGGAGGGTCAGAGTCAGGCAGGGGAGCCCAGGAAAGCAGAGGCAGGCAGGGCGAGGGTGTGCTGGCTTCTCTGTTCTGCAGAAGGAAGCACACATCGCTTCTAGCAGGACCCGGGCAGGGAGCACCAAGAATGGAAATACCAACACCATCTGCCACCAAGCCTTTCTGAAAGCTCCGTCTCCAGGTGGCAGAGGGAGATGCAGGGGCCATAAATCAGAAGTAACTGCAGCTGTCATGCCGAGGGTAATTCCCTGGCATTTCTTTAGGGACACCAGAGAAAGGAAAACCCTTTGGCTGTAGCCACCAGGGCCAGTTCACAGTGCGTTCCAACCCACCACCCCCTCCTTAACCTCTGCACCTGCAATCAAAGCATCTTCATTGATATGTCAGGGCTTTGAAAACCCTCACCTAAACAGTGAGGAAGTAGCTACCCCACTCCCAAGGCCAAGGCCTAAAGGAAATACAGCTACTGAGAGAAAAAAAGAAATGCTCTGTACTCTCTCTTCCCATCGTCCCCAGCAACCGGGATTTCTAGGTATTCCTGAAGCAGCCTCAGACCCTTGTGGGTGGTGAAAGGGACTTCGCTCTGGGCCATTTTTTCCCCTGGGTTTTCAGCCCTCATGAACCTCGCAGGAGAGCCTTTTCCTGGGTCACCCTCCCTAGCTCCCAGTGGCAGGGCCACTGTTACCTGAATCTCAGCCTGGCCTCCTAGCCTGGTGGCCCCAGCCACACTCACTGGTCATTCACTGCCCTCCAGTGGCCATCCGGGTGCACTACACCTTGCCTGCTGAGCGCCCCCCCCCCGTTTGTTTACTTTTGGTATTTCCCTTAAATGTGATAGACACTGCATTCCTACCATAAGACTAGCCCCTTCCCTGAGGCTGTACAGAACATGTGCCTGCCCTAAACAGAGAATACTCTCCCCAGGAGACAAAGTCATATCACACAGTAAACCAGCATAAGCTTTCATGGGAATATAAGGTGAAGGAAAGTTCAAAAGGATGTGAATCCAGAGTTGCCTTAAAGTCTGGGATGCATTGGGGTGTGTGGGGGGGAGAACTTCAGGAGGAAGAGGGGCAGTAGTAAAGGGAGAAGGCAGTAGGGCAGCTTGCAAGCCTAGAGCTCCTCTTCCCATGGGGAAGGGGTGAGGAGGGTGGGGACGGGGCTGTGGTTGAATCTTCTTTGGAAGACCAAAGGATAGAAAACTTTCTGCTTCAATTCCCAACACTCACAAGGTAATGATACAAGAAGATGAATTTGACCTCTGAGCATGGGATTGGTTTGATAATATAACTAAAAGAGAATCAGCCTCCAAGAAGAGACACAGAAGGCTCCAGAAATTTTAAGCATAAAAGGAACACTTCAGAGCTCTAGTCTGTCCAGCCCCTGAAGCACTCTGCTCATGAAAAAGGGAGGCACTGACACTGTGCCCCTCCAGGGTGCCTTAGTGTGCGCCATCTTATTTAATTCCCACAGCAGGCGTGTCAATTTGTCCCCATTTCACAAACAGGGAAACCAAGGCTCAGCGTGGTTAAGTATAAGGCCAAGCAGCAATTCAACCCCTCATGTAGCCCACAGCAGCTGCCCTTGGTAACAGCCACAGTTTAGCATGTGTAGGAATTTATAATCTACAAAGTGCTGGCGTATGGTTGTTTTACTTAATCTTCATAGCAACCCCGTGAAGAAGGTATTATTTCCATTTTACAGTTGAGAAAATGAAACTTCATAGAAAGAACTTCCTTCTGACTCATTATCTAGTCAGTGGCTGAGCTAAAATTCACAGGTGTGTCTGATAACCCAGGACCTTCTCATGACACATCGGGAATTCCATTGTATGTCCCTTCCCCACATTTAAATCTGGGGACTGAGAGTCAGTTTTCCTAGTAAATATGTTGTGCTGCCTCCCAGCCGGGGCTGGGTTTCACCTAAGCTCCTCCTCCCTATGCCTCTGATTCTGCCCTTGGCACAGCAAATCAAGGGCACGCACACACACACACACACACACACACACACACACACACACACACACACGTAGCAAGTCAAGGACACGCACAGGTGCACAAGCCAAGGACATGCACACACACATGCACAGACAGCATGTCAAGGGCGTGCACACACATACACAGCAAATCAAGGGCACACAGACACACACAGCAAGCCAAGGGCACACACACACACCAAGGACAAGCGCCACATATGCTGCCCTCTCCACCCTAATAGGGAGATGTGATGTGGCTGAACTTACCTCTCTGTTTTGTTGCCTCTGTCCTTGGTTATTTCCATTCCCAGGTCCTGTGATGGGCAGTATTAGGAATAAATGTCCTATGACCACAGGGAGTCCCCTAAATCCAAAGTTGTTGTCTGGGGGAACATGGAAAGAGTGATGAGCGCATGTTTTGTTGAAAAATCTCTACCTGAGATTTTCCCCTTGAGAATTCCTAGGAGTTTCCCTTGAGAATGCTTTCCTACAGACCTGAAGATTTATGGGGGACCATGTCTCTCCATTTGGAGGATGGCCTGTGAGGGAAAAACAACTCCCAATAGCAGGAGTGGTAGAAAGGTAAGACATCCAGAGATGAGATGTCAGTGATTCCCACTCCCCAAGAGTGCGGACCGTAGGGTAACTGACAGGAATGCAGGAGGCAGCACAGGAGGAAGCACAGTTCAAAGCAGGTGCTCATGGCTATTGAGACTTCACCTGCTAAGCACTGGACATGCCCTATCCCACATAAATATCTCATAACCCAGTGAGGTAAGAATTTTTATATTCTCATTTTACAGATGAGAAAATTGAGACTCAGTAAATTTTGGTCATTTGTACAAGGATTTGCAAGCCAGTTAGAGTCCCTCACCTCTGTTCATAATGACTCTTTGATATGGTAAGGAAGGGATATGGAACCCCAAAGCACTGACTCTCAAACTTAAAATGCATCAGCATCACCTTGAGGGCCCCACCCACAAAGCCTATAATTTCCTCTTGCATTTGGGGGTGAAAATGGGTTTGTTATGCCAGGGTGCTTCTTGAGCTGCAGTAGTAACAGTCCAGACACCTGATCTCTCCCTCTTGCAGGCTCCTGTGAAGGGGCCGCAGAGAGCTGGCCATTTGCAGTCTTCAGTCTTGTGGCACCCAGTAGGCTAATCCAACGGGCAGAGACAGGGCTGGTGTGGCGGGCTTGAAGGACTCCGTCTGACAAGCTGTGAGTGCTGGAGGCTGAGCTGAGAGAGAGACCACCTACTGGGAGTCCTGCATGATCTGAGGACAACCAGAGCAGCCTGATCTGGCCCCCGGTTTTGTCCAAACCACAAAACTCTGAATTGTACGTCCCTGGAGGTTTGGTTTCACCATCAAGAACCAGCAGGCTTGTTCTCCCTGCCACTCCCTCCCTGGGCACACAGCCTCCCCCACCCCATCCCACACACAGCCCAGCAAGAGACGATGACAGCCTGCAGGAAAAGGAAAAGGAAGGAAGGACAGACAGCAGCCAGGGGTTGCTAATGGTGGATGCTCTGAAGACCTCATTCCTACATGTCCCAGGATGTGGTTCCCGTCTGCTGAGATCTGACCGAGGTTGAGTTGCAGGTGATGGCAAGAGTTTAAAATCCACAATGAAAGGACTGTTCCCATCCCTTCCTGTGCAGCTGCTTCTCTGTTCTCTGTTTAAGGTCAGGCTGACCTCTTAATGTGGGCAAATGCAGATATACTGTATATACAGATATACTGTATTTATATGCAGATATACTGTATGCACAAGGAGTTGTCTGGCAAATTCATTTTCTAATGACTCCACACTTTGAATATTCATTAATGGAGCAGTGCAAAATCAAGGAAGCAGGTCGTTTGGAGCTCTGTCTGAAAGCCTGTGTTCAAAAGTCATTACTGTGCACAAGTCACATGTTATAATTCCAGGTTTGCCTGAGTGCTTCCAGGGTGAGTGGCAAATACAAGTACAGCAATTGGGAGCATTGGCGGATCCCATGGTAGG
Organism: Myrmecophaga tridactyla; assembly: GCA_004026745.1. Lineage (NCBI taxonomy): Eukaryota > Metazoa > Chordata > Mammalia > Pilosa > Myrmecophagidae > Myrmecophaga > Myrmecophaga tridactyla. The sequence continues at coordinate 14,948 of PVIY010017546.1, read as the reverse complement.
GTGACCTCCGGATTATAACACTCCCTCTTCCACTATCCCAGTGTAGGAAAGAAAAATATAAATGGTTTTCCAAACAGTGTTTTAGTATATGAAATACGAGCTTATGCAAAACCAGCTATTTTGATTGAGAAGCAAAAATCAGTTTGTTTACTTTATGTTGGTTTAAGATTCACAAAATTATTTAATCATGGTAAATACAAAGCAAAGGAAAGAAAAAAGAGAGAGAAAAACCTAGGTAGAAGAAAAGGTAAGTAAAGTTATATGTACGTCTTGTGGCAAAGCCCATCATTTTGTCAGCGCCGGTGCCTTCCAGTGTGCCAGTCATGCCGAGTATGTTTGCTCAGGTGAAGAGGAAGCCCTTGTGAACAAGGACAAGGGGAGTTTTTCACAACTGACAAGAAAATAGCTCCAGAGGAATTTTTCTTACCACTCTAGGCTTTTCCCTGGAGCGGGGGTTGGGGGGGTTGTCATCTACAGAAAGCACCAAAAGGCTCAGGAAGGGAGAGACATTGGGTACCTAGCAAGTCTCCCCTGTAGGGCTTGTCCAAGGGGTCCGGGGGGAAAGTCTAGATTCTAGATTTCCTAGGTTCCTGTGAGATTGTGAGGACCCAAGAAGATAATACTAATTCACTGCCGTGAAGCAGCCTCTTAGATCCATGGTTCTCAACCTTGGCTCAAAGCAGAATTATCTGGTGAGCATTTTAAAAATCATAATGTCAGGCCACACTGCAGATCAATTAAATGAGAATTGCTGAGAGACCCAGGCATCACTCTCCGGTTGCTTCAATGTGCAGGCTAGGCTAAGAATCACTATCTACAAAGCAATTCTTGAGCAGATTTCTTAGATTGTTGGCACACTTTGACCATCTGCTTTATGTCCATTGTCCATGCAGTCAGGTGAGACCTGGTTCCAGATCCCCCTCACTGCCCATCTCTGACACTCTGCATCCTTAACCGATTCCACTAATTTCTTCAAAATGGGCATGACCTGAAGTCAAGTAATTTATACTTCCAAGAAACTGCATAAAATACTGAAAAGTATTTCCCAGTTCTTCCTGTATATATGTTTTTAGAAGACATTGACAATGGCACTCTATCCAGTTTCCTTAACCATTTATAATGTCCTTGAAGTTCACTTTTGTGAAATGAACTTCAACCCAACAGGCCAAAGTTTTCTTCTCCCATTTTCAATGAGGTCCTTGATTTTATGCCTAGTCTCAAAAAAGGAAAAAAAACAAAACAAAAAACAAAAAAAGAATAAGAAAAAAACTTTTTTTAGAAGGTCTGCCACCTCTTCAAAGAACCTTTTTTGGGGGGAGTACATGTGATAATGTCTCAATTCTGATTTTTTCCCCCTAAGAAACAATTATACCGACAGACAAATCTTAGATAATTTTTTCCCACTTCACCAACATTCTCATGTCCTATTTTTTTAAAGTTCTTTTAGAAGTGCCTCTTCCAGTCAAAGGAAGGCCATTTATTTCAAGGTCTATAAATAGCTGTAAGTCTTTAAGATTCTTCTAGCACATTGTATTCCTCTGACTCTCTGCAGTGTTGATTTTCCTCCCAGTTTTCTTATTCCTACACAGCCTGAAAAATGTTCCTCAGTGGGGAAAGCTATGAAAAATGTACCAAAACAAAAGGGCCCATGCCAAGCACACAGAAGGTACTTTATATTTATTTAAGAAATAAATGGAAAAATAGCAAAGTGTCTTTCCAGCCCAGGTAAATATTTCAGTGCCACTACTAGTCACACATTCCCAGATTTGTAATCATGTCACAATTCTAAAAAACCATCTAGAGAAAACGGTGTTATGAGAAATTTTGCCACTGGCCACTATCAGCAGCCAGAAGGCAGAATATCCAGTTTCTTCTTCATCTCTTCTTTGAATCACTAGAACAATCTTGGGGGAAACCTGTTTGGATTCAGAACCAAAGGAAAAAGATTAAAATTATTTTGTGACTTTAGGACATTGTTTATTGTCATTTGAGATCATCAGAATGTTTTCATATTTTTCTCTCAGAATCAGTTCCTCTTATTTCTGCATTAATGCTTTTGTCGTAATCCCATCTTTTAAATCCCATATACCTCAGTATTATATGCTCAACCATGGTTTACAAATTATCTGCTTACCTAGTCTTTAGGAGTAGCTAATGGCTGAGTAAATTTCTTTTTCAGAATTTAAATCAAAAAATGATTTGGTAATAGAGCTAACAGAGCATTAACCTCCAAGAATCACTGCTCCAATCTGTAATTGACCCATCCTGTTCCCATCCAAGTTTGATGCCCCGTGGAAAGAGCCCTAGATTTTGGAAAGATTTGTGTTTCCACCTGTTCTCTCCTCTTTCATTAGGTGTATTATTTTTCAAAGAGGAGTAAGAGGGTTATTTCTGGAAATTTAGTTCTCATTTTGAATAATGGGGTGGGATTGGCTGTCTTCCTGATCGTGTTCATTGTTCACTTGTCTCAGTTTCCCCATAATGATCAGTCTTAGGGAGCCTAATCAATTTGGAGAGAACATAGATAAAAATAGGCACAAGATTTGTCATCTACCTCTCAGCCAGATTGTTCCAACGTGCCAATCGATCACAAGCCTTTTCAGCTAGTGTTTCCACTAGAATTTCCAATTGCCAATTCCACTGGGATTTTTTCCTGCCATTTTGTAGGAACTTAACACATTTTTCTGATTCTCGTTTCTAAGAAAGATCTATCAAAAAATCAGGAAAATAGAAAATAAGTGTTAATAAATCTCCTTTGCGTAGTAAAGCTTACCTTTAACAGAGAAACACATTACTGGTTTGAAGGAGTCCACTGACTTCAAATTGAAAGCAAGAGCAGGAAAAATTGACATGTAGAGTAAAAAGCTAAGGTTGACATTTTCAGAAACAATCTAATCAGTCAGTTTCACTTGTAGCTGTTGCCATGTTTATAGATATGTGTTCATGGCCCTGTCTGCTGCTAATGGTGAGTCATTTTTGCAACTAAAAGGAATTTTAGTAAGTTTATACACACAAAAGTATACTTTATACAAATCCTGTAAGTGATGTTTCAAGAAATAACAAATTGTACAAACAAGTCCTTAAATTGGCAGTTTTTACATGTGTTTCTGTGTAGTGCCATTAATCTTCGTAGGAAATCTGAATACCACATTATTGGAATACTACCAAATAAAGTTTTCTGGTATTTTCCACTATTTGGATATTGCTATAGGCTACAGTTCTTTGTAAGCTTAAAATTTATTATGGATTAAACAATTTTTAGACATCCATAATAATGAGTAGAGTTTGAAGACTATTGGACGTATTTTAAGAAAAACTTAATGATTTTGGAAATTTCAGAGAATTCCTGGGAATTCCAATTTCTTGTTTCCAAATCCCAGGCATTCTCAGGACTATGCAAACACTGCTTTCAACTATTTCTCCTAAATTTCTCTTAATCTGGCATCCTTACCTCCACCTCTTACTGAACTGCCGTCCCCTTTGGATTGGACTTCCGAACCAGCCCCTCACTGGTGCCCCTTGGTCCAACCTCTGTACTTGAACCAAAGGCGTCTTATGGAAGCACAGAGCTAATCATTTCATCCCTCAGATAAGACGTTATAATCACTGTCCCTTACTTCTCCAACCCCCACCATATACCAGTCTCCTTTTTCCTGTGCTGGCCCTCTGTTATGACCCATTTTTTTTTTTATGATTTCCAAGATCTTGCACAACAGGCCTTTGCTGCTCTGTTCCATCTTCCTAAAATACTCTCCCCATCCCCATCTTTGCCATCTTCTCATTCTGTTCTCGGGTCAGTCACCATTTGCCCAAGGAAGACTTCCCTGACCTGAAGCTTCTCCCATAAATTGTGTCTCCATTAAAGAATCTCAGAGCACTGTGTGGACCTCCCCTTCACAGCACTGAGGACCTTCCCTGCAGAGTTGAAAGTTTCTACATATTGGATGATCAACATTTGTCTTATTTGTGTCCTCTACAAGACTCCCTGCTCCATAAGAGCAGAAATAATAATGGTTTTTGCTCACTGTTTTATTTATAATCTATAGCACAATGCCAGATAATTTGTAGGCACTTGTTCTAGTTTGAAAGCTGCTGGAATGCGATATACCAGAAATGAAATGACTTTTCAGAAGGAGAATTTATTAAGTTACAAGTTTACAGTTCTAAGGCCATGAAAAATGTGCAAATAAAGGCAAGTCTGTAAAAATATCCAAATTAAGGCATCCAGGGAAAGATACCTTGGTGCAAGAAAGCCAATAATGTTTGGGGTTTCTCTCTCAGCTGGAAGGGCACATGGTGATGTCTGCTAGCTTTCTCTTCAGGCTTCTTCAGTGGTTTCCCCGGGGCAGTGATGTTCTTTTGGCTTTGTTGGTTCTGTTGGCTCTCTCCAAGTTCTGACTTACTTAACATCTCATGGCAGCATCTGCTTGGTTCCATGCATCTCCAAACATCCGTGTCTCTGTTCTCCACGTGTCCACATCTGTGTCAGTTCTGCTGTGAAGTTTCTGTGGGCTCTGAGGCTTCTGCCATTTCTATCAGCTATGGCTTTCTCCAGAATGTTTCCTCCTTTAAAGGATTCCAGTATACTAATCAAGACTCACCTGGAATGGGTAGAGTTGCATCTCTATCTAATCAAAAGATCACATCCACAATTGGATGTGTCACATCTCCATGAAGATCATCTAATCACACCACAATTGGATGTCACATCTCTGTGCAGTTCATCTAATCAAATGATTAAAATTGTAATTGAATCAGGATTAAAAGAAACGGTTACCCCAATGAGATTGAGTCAAGATTGAAACATGGCTTTTCTGGGGTATATAATACTTCCAAACCGGAACAGTGCCCAATGCCCAATTGTAGATGAATGGATAGATTAATAAATGAGTGAGAATGGCATACTTAATCACTCTCATTCTATGATATTGCAGACAGCATCACCCATACAACTACCAAAGTACAAGGTCTTACCCAGTGTCCCCTGGGTATTGTCCAAAGTGACTTTCTCTTCTGAGCTTGGCATTCACATATCTTTATCAACAATGCCTTCTCCCATCAGAGCTGTGAAACTGATTCTTGTAAACCCAAATTTTCCTATCTCAAGCATGGAGAGGCTGCACATGAGGTTTGGAATTTCTTCTCTTCTGAAAAATCACCAAACTATATCAGATTACATAAAAATTCATTTAAATGGCTTGGCAGTAGCAACACCATTTCCTTTTGTTTTGTGAGATAATGCACTTGAAGGTGTTTTCATAGAACACAAAGCATCACACAACAGTAGTATCTAACATTATTAAGTTAGCAAGCTGTAAATTAATAAGCACAAACCTGTCCACCTAAGTTTATATAACAGGGCCTGGGCTTAGCCTGAGTCATCCTGAAGAGATCCTCTCTCTATCTGGGAACACCTTCTTTTCTGGTTTTCTCTTCTCTGCTCTGGGTGCCCCATGTTCTAGTACTTAACTTCCTTAATCTAGCTCCTCATTCTACCTAGAGAAAATGAATTTTAGAATCAGAGACACAGGGTATTGAATTTTGGATTTGCTGCTTAAAATTCTTTTGACCCTTGTCCAGTTTGGGCACATTTCTCAATCACTGTAAAATGGGAATGGGGATCTCTTCTTAAGAAGGTTGTTTTTGAGGATTGAATGAAGCCATATGCTCAAGACACTTCCTTACTATCTGGTTTGTAGTTAATCTGAGATATGTATCAGATATATTAATTCTCTTCCATTTCCCTCCCTGAGTAATGTTAAATAATTGAAAGACTCATCTTCACTAATAGAAGAGGGCACAAAGCAGGTTCCCTTTGGTAAGATAAATGGTGGGAATGTTAGACTGTGTCAGATGGCTATCAGCCCCTTAACAAAGAAAAAGTTAAAGGATTTGATCACCCAGAAGCTTACCAGCCTCTCTGAATGACCAGGGTAACCCAAAGATTGGAATGCACAAGAAAAGGATCTGACCTCTACCAAGCAAAGACTCTTGGTAAAGCTGACAAAATGCAATATACCAGAAATGGGTTGGCTTTTACAGTGGGGATATATTAACTTATAAGTTAACAGTTCTGAGGCTGAGAAAATGTCCAAATCAAGGCATCAGTAGGTGATGCTTTCTCCCCAAAGAAAGACTGCTGGCAGTCCAGAGCTACTTTGTCACATGGAAAGGCACATAGCAAACATTTTCTGATCCTTCTGTCCTGAGTTTCATTGTTTTCAGCTTCTGTTTACTTCTTTCTCAGTTTCTCTGGCTTTTCTCTTTGTCTTCTCTCTCTCAGCTTCTCTATGTTTTTCTGTCTCAGCTTCTCTGTATCTTAGCTTCTCTCTATCTTTTATCCTCTTAGAAAGGACTCTAGTAAGAGGATTAAGACCCATGCAACTTAAGATCCTACACACGAGTTCACACCCATGGGAATGGATTTGCTTTAAGAGCATGATATTTACTGGGGTTCATAACACTTCAGACCATCATAAGGACCATGATGATTTTCCAGGTCTCAGAATTAGAGTGAGGTCATTGGGTGACCTCACTGTCCTGGGTTTGAGTGGTCTACTGCAACTGAAACAGATGCATTCTGGGAACCTTATCAGCAACAATCTGGACATCAGTTGATGGCCTTCACGTTACTTATTCCATAAACCTAGAATTTCATTCCACGAAATTATCATTTTGGACCAAGACTTGAAATAGGGATGACCTTGTCATAGGCTTTCTTGAGACTTAGTGCAAAATCACCTCTGTCTGAGCCCCAGCTGATCCATCTACAGACTGAGTAGGTTGGGCTTGGGCAGTCAGAGGGCCCTCCTGATCTAGCACCCTGTTGATCAATAGTACAAGTCTCTGCTCATGATCACTCATAACTTAGTGTCAAGGTACTTTTCCCTCGGTTTTAAATAAAAAAAGCATCCCTGCTATATTTGAAACCTGTCCTTAAACCTCCTGTTGTTTTGACAGAGAAGGAAAAACTTCTCACTATTGCACCCTCCAGAACTGTCCTTCCTCTGCTGTCTGGTTTCTGGCTTTATAACACACTTATGTCCCCAGTCTCAGCTCTGGGACCATCAGGGTGATGCTCATGAGCACAGTGGATGTGAGACCATTCCCTGAGTGCTTGTATTGTGTTTCCTACTCCATCACTTTAACAAGAATATTTGGGGCTTGCTGTGCAAGTCTGTTTATTTCCACACTGAATCAGTACATCAGTTGAACCAGAAAAGTTGAGATCAGACACAAAAGGATTTGTTGGGAATGTACTCTTGTTCCTTGCAAAAGACATATTCAGGTCCCAACCCCTTATCCTGTGGCTGTGAACCCATTTGTAAATAGGACCTTTGAAGATGTTAATTAAGGTGTGTCCAAACTGAATGAGGGTGGGCCTTACTCCAATACGGCTGAAGACTTTATAAATAAAGAAAATTGGACACACAGAGAAGCCACAGGAGAAGCAAGAAACTGAAGGTCAGCAGAAATTGGGAAAGAAAGGAGGAGATGCAACTATGATAGAAAAGCCAAGGAACCTCAAGATTGTGAGTCAACCAGAAGGAGGAAGTAAGCCTTCTAGCTTCTGAGACCATGAACCAATAAATCACTTGTTAAGCCAGCCCATTGTATGATATTTGTTTTAGCAGCCAGGAAACTTATGCAGGCTCTAAGCTATAATAACCTCATGTCAGGGGTTTTCCAGGATATTCCCAATTTCAGATTTTCCATTCTGTTTTGATTCCAGGAGTTCTAAGTTTCAATTGTAAAAATAGTCACTGTAGTATTAGGAGCAGGCAAATGACTGTGAAATTGACCTATGTCATAGATATGAATGATGAGGAAAATCTAAGCCTGGCAGGTCAGAGCAGGATCCACCTAGGCAGGAAAAAAGCATGTGTTTAGCAAGAGCCTTTTCATTGTGATAACTCAAGAACAGCATGTGCATTTTCTCTTTGTGTGTGATTTTACTGCCCTCTAGTTGCCTCAGAGTGTTAATAAATTGCTGAACCTAAAATCCCTCCTCATGACTGACTATAGATTTTATAGAGTCATAGATCACAAAATAGTAGATTTTAACAGAAAAAAAAAAGAATCTATTGAACACCATCAACTCTTTGTATAGATGGGAAACCAGGGACTGAAATGGAAAGGACTGACTCAACCTGACAAAATTAGAGACAGCACTACAGGATTAATCATTTCACTCATTCATTCACTTGTGGCATAATGTTTATTGTATAATAAAACAAATTACACTTTTTCTTCCATAAGTTAATTGTTTTTTCTGAAGCTGCACTTACCTGAGAGGAGAAAGTGAAATCTCTCTGATTCCAAAGCCCAAGTTCTTAATTCAAATTTTGCTCAAAACAACTTGATATTCCCTAGGAGAAAAGAAATAGTGGATCCTTCTTGCTCACAGCTGTATTGCAGATACCTCACACAGAGCTTGGCAAGTGTTAGACATTAAATCAATATTTGTTGAATAAATCAGTAAGTGAAAGGATGGCAGGGAAATTTATTGAAATATTAATTGCTATTCTCATTGCTCATATTTTATTGAGATAGCAGAATTTATAAGGTACAGTCATGAAACCTGCTTCGTGAGCTAGTTTTCCTCCATACAGTGGTTAGAATCTAGGGTGGGTTGGTTCCATAAAATTTCTTTCATTTTCAAATGTTACAAAATGCCCTCTGGTCACCTTTTTTTTTTCTTTCTTTTTTTTTTGCATGACCAGGCACCAGAAATCGAACCTGGGTCTCCTGCATGGCAGGCAAGAACTCTCCCACTGAACCACTGTGGCCCACCCACCTCTGGTCAAACTTTTTTTTTAGAAATAAATAAAACTTTTTATTTAGAAATAATTTCTAACTTACAATACAATAGCAAAAGTCATACAAAACCAATATAGAGAATTCCAGTATATCCTCTAACCAGATTACCTAACTTTTAACATTTTTCTACCTTTGATATATCATTCTCTCTCTCCCCTCCCTCCTTCTCCCTCTCTGTCACTCTTCCACCGTTTCTCTCTCACTTCCTCCCCTATCCCTCCCTCCTTCTCCTATCTACCTACCCATTTTCTAAACATTTTAGAGAAGGTTGCATATATCATGCTCCTTGGGACATTTTATATTCTCTTGTATATTTCTTAAGGACAATGATATTCACTTGTGTAACCTTATTAAGGATTTCTATCAAATTCAAAAAAGTTTAACATTGATATAAAACATACATTCTGTATTCCAATTTTTAGTAAGATTGTATGAATAATGCCCTTTTGTAGCTTTTCTCTTCCACAATTAGATCCAGTCCAGGATCGTGTATTCAATTTAGTTGTCATTGTTTCTTTAGTCTTTCTCTCCTTTTCAGATGTGGAAACATATACATTATATAATTTCCCATCTCAATCACTCTCAAGCATACAATTCTTTGAAATTAATCACATCCACAGTGCTGTGCTCCCCTCACCACCATCCATTCCCAGAACTTTTCTATCGTCCCAAAACAAAAATGAAGTCCCCATTATGTGTTACTCCCGAACCCCCTGCCCTGCCCCTGGCAGCCTGTACTACATTTTTTGTCTCTATGAATTTTCACATTCTAATTATTTCCTGTAAGTGGAATGATACAATAGCTGTCCTTTTGTGTCTGACATACTTCACTTAACGTAATGTCTGACTTGCTTCACTTAACATGATGGCTTCAGGGTTCATTCGTGTTGCAGCATTTATCAGAACTGGCAAAAAAAATTTGGTTGGGACCTACCCACTTCCAAAGGACCTCACGCTGGATTAGGCCAGCCTTCACAAAGAATGAAAATCAACAGATAATTGCATTAAAATGATTTAACCCTAGACTAGGTGTCTACCAGAAGTAATAGTCAATCTTCTCTGGGGGAGAATAACCTTATCCAGAACCTCAAATGGTCTCTACAGTTTTTAAAATACAAATCTCATAATCAAAATAAACCAGATATAATAGGGTATATGATTCTGCCACATCAAGTAGACAATAGAAACAGAATCATGGGAAACCCATATATTGGAATTATCCAATAGGAATTTCAATAAAGCCATGGTTCATGTGTTCAAAGAATTAAAAGACCAAATGGAGACTTACAGGAGATAACTTTAGAATAAGAAAAATAATAGAAATACTAGAACCTAAAAAATACAGTAACTGAAATGAAGATTTGACACAGCTAAAAATAGGGTTAATAAGCTGGAATATAGATCAGAAGAAAAGATTCAGATAAAGCTCAGTGAGACAAAATAGTTAAAAATATAGAAAATAGTATAGGAAACATGTGTGATTTGATTCTAAGAATTGAAATGAGAATGAATTGGTTTGAAGCAATTTTTGAAGAATCAATAGACTTTCTAAAAACTAATCGAAGAAATCAAGCCAAATATCCAAGAAACTAGGCACGTAAAGTAAAGTAAAGACAAAGAAAACTACATCAGAGCACATCATAATGAAACTCAGGAAAATGAAGGGCAGAGGATCTGGAACATTGTCAAAAAAAGCATAGGGAAATAAATTCACACTAAAAATATTATACAGCAATGGAGAGGAACAATTATAATTACCTGCAATGGCATTTTCGAATCTCGAAACATAAAGTCAGACAAAGAGTACATATTTTATGATTTCATAATTCATAACAAAAAATAAAATAGACAAAGATTTATAGTGATTGAAATCAGAATAGTACTTAAGTTTGGGAAGAATACTAGTGACTAGAAGGTGAGAGGTAAAAATGTGGTTGAATCTTTTAACAAAAAGACTGCATTAAGCACAAATAATGCTGTCTTGTGGGAAAGTGTGTGTATAAGCAACAACACTTTCCCAATAGGCAAAAGAGGAATAAATGTTAAAATGTTCTGTGGCCCTTACATTGTCAAAGAAGCATAAAAAATAAATAATGATTTATATAGAAAATGCTAAGCCATGATTTAATATCTAAGATGACAAATAATAGTAAAAGAATGTATAATGAACAAGCAAATATAGAAGAAAATAATAAAATCTAAACTAAAGAAAAATGAAGACAGAAGAGAAGAAAAAGATTGTAGAATAATCAGAGAAATAGAAAACAAATAGAAATATGGTATATGTAAACCCAAATATATCCACAATCACATTAAATATGAATAAACTAAATGCCCCAATTGAATGACAAAGATTGTCAAACTAGGTGAAAAAAAGCCACAACTATTTGGTACTTTAAATGTAGGAATACAAAGAGATTGAAAGCGAAAAGCTGTAACAAGATAAACTATGTAAACACTATCCAAAGAAAGGCTAGTGTATCTACACTTAATATCAGATTAATATCTGGTATACCTACACTAATAGACAGATAAGATTTTAAGGCAAGAAGTACTACCATAGGCTACAGGACGAGGTGGGGCAACATGGCAGTGAAGGCAGGTATGAGATTTAGTTTGTACTAAATAAATAGCCAGGAACTGTCTGGTTTGGTGGACTTCCATTATGATGCACATCATATACCAGCCTGGAATGGGTGGAAAGACCAAGATCACAGCACAGAACTGTAAGTAAACGTCCATGCTGTGGAGGCTGCTGCCCCTCCCCCACTGGCATGGCAGCTGTCTGAGTCTCCCCCTGGAGGGACACGGATATTGTCTCTATTAGGAGCGAAGGAAAAAGCTCAACTCTGTTCCAGTTGCAGATCTTATTAACAAATTTGGATTGCTAAATACAGCTGCTGAATGAGCTCCAAGAACAGATAAATCTACAGAGCAAAGATGAGAGAAACCAGATCTCCCCAGCAGCAAGGAGGTGAGGCTTAAAAAAAAAGAGGCTTTTGGAGCCCGCTGAACTCAGAATACTGGAAAAGGGCTGTGTCCCAAGAAAAGGGGCAGATAGAGCCAGGTGCCAACTCCAGCTCTTGATTGGCAAACCCTGGGGACTACGGACTGGATCTGAAAAGGATTTTTTTCCTCCCACCCCCCCCCCTTTTTTTTATCTTTAAACATCCCATTTAAAAAAGCAGCAGACATTCTCAGTTTTTATCTCTTCCTGAGGCAAGGGTGGACTAAGGAATGCCCGAGAGACAAAGTAACTAATCAGGTGAAGGAGATAATTCTGTAAAGGTCATATCTTCCCCAAGAAGAGGGGGTGAGGCTCACTGCAAATGGGGGCTCTCCTTCAGAGAATTTTGATCCCAGGGGTTGGGATATCAGCAGCAGCTTCAATCCAAAGCAGAGACCAGCTTGTCTCAAACATGCAGCAGTTTCAACCTACAAAAAGAGGAGCCCAGCCTGTCTCAAACACATTTCCCACAGCAGGAAAGGGGGGACTGCTTCAAGACCTGTAACTTTTCTAACATTCAGGGAACAGGGGCTGAAGAGTGGCTTCCCACTCCAAAAAAGAGGAGGGGCAAAATCCAGCACAGGTGATGACTGTTATATAAATAATTCAGATCCCAGGGGCTAGAATAGAAAACAGAAATAGTTTAAGTCTGCCTTCAGACTCAGCCTTTGTCTCAGACATACCCATGACAGGGACAGGGTTTGAATTAAAGGCAGTGTACCACTCTACAGTGGTACATTTGTCAGTGGGCTGACAAATGCCATCTGCTGGGTGGGCAGAACAGGGAAAGCACATAATTAAGAGGCACCACAGCAAAAACTGACACCCTGCTGGATCTCATCCCCAGGGAAACTTGATACTTATTGCACTCTCTTTATGAGTCCTGGGCCTGTCTTGTCTGGGAAAATTTGATTGGGGTCAGTCCTATCTGGGGAGACCCACCTCCCAGAGCCAGATCTCTAGGCAAAAGTTGCTAGAGATAATGAAAGGAGTGTTAAAAGCATAGAGGCAAGGAAAAAAACTGAAACAAACAGCAGTTGAACAGTCCCTGAGGAGGAAGAGGGAAGAGAGAGTTTTCTCCTGAGAGTAAAACAACTGCAATGCACACAAAAAGGGCAATCGCAATAAACTTCTATATAGGTAGGGCAACAACTAGAAAAACAAGAGCTGAAAAATTCTGATCAGTTAAACAGATGCTATGTCAGAGGTCTAGAATAAGTTGAACAAAATGTCAAAGAACAGATAGAGAACAAAGCCATCCAACAAGAAAACACTAGGCAAAAGAGAGAAAACAACTTCTAAAATAAACTAATCAAGAAAAATCAGATGCTTAAACCCCACCAAAAATCATGACTTATACTAGAAAGCACAAAAATGTGGCCCAATAAAAGGAACAAACTAACACTTCAGTAGAGATACAGGAGTTAAAACAATTCATTAAAGATATTCAAATAAATCTTCTAAATAAATGCAAGTTGAAGGAAAATGTGCAAAGAGCTGAAAGATGTAAAGAAGACATTGGGTGATCATAAAGAAGAACTTGAAAGCTTGCAAAAACAAATGGCAGAATTAATGGGAATGAAAGATACAATAGAAGAGATGAAAAACACAATGGAGACATACAACAGCAGATTTGAAGAGGAAGAGGGAAGGATTAGTGAGATAAAGGGCAGGACATCTAAAATCCTGCACACAAGACAACAGATAGAGAAAATAATGGAAAAATATGAGCAGGTTCTCAGAGAATTGAAGAACAACATGAAACACACAAATTTATGTGTTATGGGTATCCCAGAAGAAGAAGAGAAGGGAAAAGGGTCAGAGAGAGTAATGGAGGAAATAATCACTGAAAAATTTCTCAACTCTTATGAAAGACATAAAATTACATGTCCAACAAGTGCAATGTATTTCAAACAGACTAGATCCAAATAGACCTATGCCAAGATTCTCAAATGTCAAAGACAAAGAGAATTCAGAAAGCAGCAAGACAAAAATGAGCCATTACATACAAAGGAAACTCAATAACTAAGTACAGATTTCTCAGCTGAAACCATGGAGGCAAAAAGGCAGTGGTATGATATATTTAAGATTCTGAAAGAATGTTTTACAGCAGCTAGAAGGAAAAATCTGAAATAGTGGAATGGCAGCCCATAAGAAGCTCTGAAATCTGTTCTATATCTACTTATTAAAGTGTACTTTGAAATTATCTCTTTTTTCTTTTCTTTGTATATGTTATATTCAACAATAAAAAACGTTTAAAAAAATTTTAAATGAGGGAAAAATTTTAAATAAGAAATTGAAAAAAAAGGCAGAGAAACAGTTCTGAGAGACTAAAGAGACATGGTAACTTAAATACAAAGGGATGTTCAGTTGTATTTGAGAATGAAATTAAATGCCAACAAAGGCAATATTGGGACAGTTAAGAAATTTTGTGTATGGACTGTTTGTCACTGAATATTACCGAATTAAAGTTAAGTATCTTGGGTGTGATGATGGCGTTATCAATATATAGAAAAATGTTCTTATTTTACGTGATGAAATATTTAGAGATTAGGCATTGTGATGTCTATAATATACTATTAAATGATTCTACTTAATGTAGGTATTATTCCCACATTTTAGAAATGAATGAACAATGTGCTAAGTGTTCACATTCAGCCATTAAAAAAAAAAAGATACTGAAAAAGGAAAGCTCCCAACCAAGAATTCTTTATCTGGCAAAACTTTCCACTTTTAAAAAAAGATACTGAAAAAGGAAAACTACCAACCAAGAATTCTGGATCTGGCAAAATTGTTCTTCAAAAAATGAGGGAACTTTAAAATATTTACAGATAAATAGATAAAGAGAGTTCATGAACAAGAGACCTGCACTACAAAAAATACTAAAGGAAGTGCTATAGGCAGTTAGGAAAAGACAGGAGAGATAGGTAAGGAAAAAGTGTAGAAATGAAAATAATCAGTAAGAGTAATTAAATGAGTTAAAAAAGAGAAAAATAAGATATGATATATAAAATCCAAAAGACAAAATGGTTGAAGAAAGTACTGCCTTTACAGTAATGACATTAAATGTTAATGGATTAAATTCTCAAATAAAAAACATAGACTGATAGAATGGATAAAA
>PVIY010017545.1:0-49264 GCA_004026745.1 Myrmecophaga tridactyla | reverse complement strand
TATGGTGTACTACATTAATTGATTTTCTTATGTTGAACCATCCTTGCATACCTGGGATGAATCCTACTTGGTCATGATGTATAATTCTTTTAATGTGTTGCTGGATTCGATTTGCTAGAATTTTGTTGAGGATTTTTGCATCTATATTCATTAGAGAGATTGGTCTGTAGTTTTCTTTTTTTGTAATATCTTTGCCTGGCTTTGGTTTGAGGGTGATGTTGGATTCGTAGAATGAGTTAGGTAGCTTTCCCTCCTCTTCAATTTTTTTGAAGAGTTTGAGCAGGATTGGTACTAATTCTTTCTGGAATGTTTGGTAGAATTCACCTGTGAAGCTATCTGGTCCTGGACTTTTCTTTTTGGGGAGCTTCTTTTTATTTATTTATTTATTTATTATTATTTTTTTTATATAAACTTTTTTATTAATTAAAAAACTTAACAAAAGAACATTAAGATATCATTCCATTCTACATATACAATCAGTAATTCTTAATATTATCACATAGTTGCATATTCATCATTTCTTAGAACATTTGCATCGATTTAGAAAAAGAAATAAAAGACATCAGAAAAAGAAATAAAATGATAATAGAGAAAAAAAGATTATACATACAGTAAAATGTTTTTTAAATAAATGGGCAAAAGACTTGAACAGATATTTTTCCAAAAAGGAAATAGAAATGGCTAAAAAGCACATGAAAAGATGTTCAACATCACTAGCTATTAGGGAAATGCAAATTAAACCATAGTGAGTTATCATTTCATACCTATTAGAATGGCCATTATTTAAAAAACAGGAAGCTACAAGTGTTGGAGAAGATGCAGAGAAATAGGAACACTCATTCATTGCTGGTGAGAATATAAAATAGTGCAGCCACTGTGCAAGACAGATTGGTAGATGCTCAAGAAGGTAAGTATTGCCATTTGATCCAGAAATCCCACTGCTATATCCAGAATTGAAAGCAGGAACTTGAACAGACATTTGTACACCAATGTTCACAGTGGCATTATTTACAATTGCCAAAAGATGGAAGCAACCCAAGTGTCCACCAGCCAACGAATGGATAAACAAAATATGGTATAAACAGTCAATGGATTATTATTCAGCAGTAAGAACATATGAACTACTGATGCATATGACAACATGGATGAATCCTGAGGACAATATGTTGAGTGAAATAAGCCAGATACAAAAGAACAAACATTGTATGATTTCACTGATATGAACTAATCATAATAAACAAACTCATAGAGTTAGAATCCAGAATATAGGTGATCAGGGGATAGAATGGTAATAGAAAAAGCAAAGCTGATGCTTAATTTGTGTAGAATTTCTATTTAGGTTGATTGTAAATGTTTGGAAAGGGATAGTAGTGATGGTAGCATATTATTACAAGTGTAATTAACAGTGCTGAATTATGTATGTAAATGTGTTTGAAAGGGGAAGTTTCAGGTTGTATATGTTACTAGAAGGAAAGTGAAAAGATAAAACATGGAACTGTATAACACAGTGCTCTCTTTGTGGATGATGACTGTGGTTAATAGTACAAATATAAGCATGTTCCTTCATGAAAAAAATATTTCTTTCATAAAATGATAGTGATGATATCTTATAGCTTTTGAGGAAGATTTTTATGTCTTTGATGTTAAAAAAATAATGAGTTGGCAATCCTATGTAAGTCCCTAACCTTCTTTTTTGAAATTTCAGTAATCCAAGAATTCTTCAAATCTGGGATCCCTGGTGCCAGCACTGTCTTCACATCTTCTTAAGTGTGGACCTCAAAGTGATTTTACTAAGTCCTTAGTTGTCTCAAATCCAATCTAGTGGTACTGGCTGCCTGGGGAATTTAAGAAAGATTCTGAGGTGAGGGTAGAGAATGGGAAGTGGATCTTTAATTTGTGCAGAATTTTTAATTAGGTTGGAATATAAATGTTTGGTGATGGATAGAGGCGTTGGTAGCACATTATGGTGAGTGTAACTAACAGCACTGAATTATGTGTGTGATTGTGGTTCAAAGGTTCAGAGGGGAAGTTTAGGGTTGTGTGTGTCACTGGAAGGAAAGCTAGAGGATAAAACATGGAACTGTGTAACACAGTGAACTCTGTTATGGACAATGACGGTGATTACTAGTTCAGATATAAGAATGAACTAGAACTAATGTATGTCACTATTACAAGGAGGTAATAATAGAGTGGTATGTTGAAAAAAAACCCACCTAATGCAAACTATGGACTATAGTTAACAGTAGTATTTTAATAATCTTTCATCCACTGTAACAAATATACCACACCAATGCTACGGGTCAACAATGGTGGGGGGAATATAGGGTATGGGTTTTTCTTTTTGGGGTAATGAAAATGTTATAAAATTGACTGTGGTGATGAATGCACAACTCTGTGATTATACTGTGAGCCACGATTGTCTACTTTGAATGGATTATATAGTATGTGAATATATCTCAATATATTTTTAAAAAACTGCTTTTTTTAAAAAAAAGATTCTGAGGTCCTATCTGGCTCTATGGGAAAGGACCAGGGCCAGGACCCATTAATTAGAACCATGGGTGGGATGATGGGTGGTAAGGAGATGGGAGATGATGTGCGGGAAGCATGCCATGGGTGCCGCAACTGACAATGATCACTCCTGACGTGGACACATCCGAGCCCCATATTAAAGCATAATTGAAAATGTTAACTGACTTGTTCAGCTCTTAGGCTCAGTCACTTCAGAACACAGAGGAGAGGACAATGAAGCCAGGAGGGTGCTCATTCACTACCTCCTGGTGCCTGATTCATTTCCAACCTCAACACAACTTTGGGGAGGTGTCAATGCTAAATCCATTCATTCAAAGACCTGCACGACGAAAGGAACACTTGGCCGAGGTAGTTTGGCCGGGAAAAGGTTCAGTGGGAAGGAGTCGCAAAACTGACAAAATTAAACAAAGTTAATGAGAGTCTTTGTCAAAGAAAGCTAATCTTGTGACCCTGTCAACAATCCAAAGTCCACAGATTAATGAAACACCAAGGAGGAAAACAAACGCAGGCAGGGAAGTAGGAAAGAAAATCAAGACTGGCTTTATTCTAGGAGTAGACTTGACATATTATTAGAGTTTTCTTTGAATATATATGTACTGAAGTAAGACTCAGGAACTTAAAAATGTTTTTCACCTTCCTAAATTCGCAAAGGATAAAACAGAACTGTCCATGATTACACTCCCAGAATCAAATAACCTGCCCCCACCAAATAAGTCTGCCTATGCATGTGGCTCTGGGTTACGTTCCGCTCTGTCACCTTGTAGAGAAAGAAAGTGGGCACAAAAGAAATGATCCTGAGACAGGCGAGTGCTCACACTTAAAATACAGAGTTTACTAACTCTAAAGTCTAGAGTTCACCTACCTTTGACCCAGCAGCCTACCTTCTAGCCAGGTATCCCTCGGAAAGACCAGCACCCAGGTGCAAAGCCTTACTGAGGAAATTGCTCATTGTAGCCTTCATTATAACTGTGAAAAAGTTTACACAACCCAAGAGCCCATCAGTAAGGGATGATTAAATAAAATATGATGTGGTCATGGAATATCTTGTAGTTGGTTAAAAAAAGAGGTAAATCTGTAAGTGCAGAGATGGGAAAATGTCCACAATGCACAACGTGGAAAAGTAAATGGCGGAATAGCATTAAACAATGAGTCCATTGTTTAAGTGTATGCATATATGTGTAAACACTTGTTTCTATAATGCATAGAAAAGGGTTCCAGAAGGATAAGATGACAAAGTGAATGGCATAGGGAGGAGTTCATTTTTACTTTAAACACTCCTGGATCTTCAACAACCTTTTTTTCTTAGTGTAATACTTTCATGATTAAATATACATATAAAATAAATAAGAGCCCCACAGTGCTGGCCATTCCTATTTGCTGAATCAGGAAAACCGATTATTAGGAAAGAAAACAAAGCTTGGAGAAGTGAATGTCTGACTTCCTCTCTCTCTAGCCACATTTGCTATTTGTCCCTTCTTTAGTGTACACATCACGCATTTTTATTCAGTTTTGATCAGTCAAAAACAACCTTTAATTTTTGAGGTAGAAATTACATTAGAAGAGAAACCAAATAAAAAATCTAGAACAAATCCAGGTGATTTAGAAGTGACCTAAACTCAGCCTAAACTGGCTCAATATAAGCTGGTGGTGCTATCAGGTTTGGACAGCTAACGGCTTTATAGACCCAATAAAGTCTCCCTGATATGCCTCTCCAAAGGCCCTGATACTGTCCACACCAATCTCTGAATGCACTGGCATTTATTCATAATTCATCCTCCCCCTGCTTTCAAATGGATTCAAAGCAGTTCCCAAATGGGCTTAAAACAGCCAGCAATAGTTGACCTGAAAACAGTAACGCTGTGAATAAAGAAAATGAGGTACAGAAATGGTAAAAATGAGGAAGGAATAAAAGTCCTATTGTAAATATAAACTCCTAACATTCATAAGTATATTTAATTTCCTGTTGCTATACCTTAGAGCTCCTCAGAATCTATACTGTAAAACCAAGTTTTATGACAATTAGGAAAACAATCCAATAAGATCGCAACAATATCCCCTTCTGCCAACTCAGTGAATAAATCTGAATTCAACAGGCTTCCCTATGTTTTTCTGAGCCCCTGATGTTTTTCAGAATACATTGTCATGACTATGTAAGTATAATAAACCTTTTTTATGTGAAAACATATTTATAATCATAAATTTAATCACTGGCATACATGGCACTATACATACCCTTTCGATCATATTCACCTTCAAAATAGCAATGTTACTTATAAACCTGCTAATTAGTTATTGTCACTTCTATCTATTTATTGCCTTGCATTTAGAGTCAACCTCTTTGGGCAGCCTTTCCTTTGTCTTTAGCTTTTGTGTACCTCTGAGCCTGCAGTATTCTATAGTATAACCTCTCATATTATCTTCACCAGAGTCATAATAATGAAATAATAAAGTATCTGTACTTTTGTGATTGACTGACTTCACTCAGTATTATGTCCTCAAGGTTCATCCACATTGTCATAAGTTTCAGGACATCATTTCATCATACTGCCACATAATATTCCATCATCCGTTGTATGTATATAGCACATTTTGTTTATCCACTCATCTTATAAAAGTATAATAAGCCTTTTGACACGCACCTACATTGCTCCACTGACACAAGTTCAATAATCTTCAATAACTAGCTTGAAAGGCAGCATCAAAGAATTTAGAATTCAGTTTTGGAGCCATTCAGATGTGGGTTCAAATCCCAACTATGCCACTCACAGCTGTGTGACCGTGGACATGTTATTTAACCTCTCTGAGTCTAAGTTTCCTTACATGGGTGAAAAAAAGATCCTAATAGTACCTATTCACAGAGTTGCTATGAGGATTAAATCAGATAATGTACTTAAAACATTAAGCAAGTGTGCAATAAAAAGTGAGTATGGTTAAATTCTTGGTATCTTATTCTTCAGGATGTAAGAAAAATGAAAGATGCAAAAACTATTACTCCAATAAAAAGCTGGATTGGATATCTGTGTGTGTGTATATATATATATTTGCAAGGATCAGAGAGAAAAGTAAGACTTGACTTTCTTAAAGGATCTACAGAAACCCATGCATATTTAACTGTAAAAATATCTATATATAACTGCAAACACTATGGCAAAAATCAACCTGGCAAATCGAGTATGGTATTGGTATAGAAAATATTTGTCAGGGTGGCTACCTATGATTGACATAGATGTGATTTAATAATACTTGTGTCTTATAATTCTAATATATTCCAGAGGAATGATGATCACTTCTAAAAGATTACTGCTCATGTCTCAGATCTCAGTTCCAATTTCACTTACCTAGGGAACCTGTCCTAACTCCCTCCAACAAGGTTCTCTTGCACCACTATCTTCCTCTGTAGCTCTGAGAACAATGACATTTTTACCCTTACTTGTCAGTTATTGAATTAATGTCTGTCTCCCCACCAAACTGTAAGCTCCATGGTGGCAAAGCCCCTTGCTATTCTTGTTTATTTTGGATCTCCAGTATCTATCACAGGACCTGGCACTTAACGGGTTCTCCATACACATTTACACTGACCGAATGAATGGATGGAGAAACACAATACTCAGAAATTACCC
Source organism: Myrmecophaga tridactyla (assembly GCA_004026745.1). Lineage (NCBI taxonomy): Eukaryota > Metazoa > Chordata > Mammalia > Pilosa > Myrmecophagidae > Myrmecophaga > Myrmecophaga tridactyla. Next base: position 43,112 of record PVIY010017545.1, on the reverse strand, counting down.
AACAGCTCAGGACATGGTACTAATGAAACTGAAACTCCGGGAGCCCAGTTTTCACCCGCATGTGACACCATTCTGGGGTGGAGGCAAGACAAGGCTGAAGCAAATCTATCGTTGGCACTGAGGAAAGGTGATAAAGCACACATCCTTGCTGTGGCCGCACCTCTGCATTGAAGGAGCGCAGGTGAAGGTTAAAAGATGCAGACACCATCTCTGGAGTCTCACCACCTCATCTCAAATCCTGCTAAGTGACTCTGGGCCACTTGCTTAACCTCGGCATGCCTCAGTATCATCTATAAACTGGTGATTCACAACGGAACTTAATGCCATATAGTCATGGCGAGGAATACACAAGTTAACACATGACAAAGACTTATGCTCAGCTCATAAAGGCCTGCTGTTATTGATGACTATTAGATAAAAAAGAAATACTAGTAAGAACCACAGTTTGTCCTCTGTTTCCTCCACTGGAACAAGCCCAGTGAATACAGGAGGCAAAAGGCTACAAGAGTCAGGAATAAGGGCTTTCCATCTGATCACTTAATGCATGGCAAATCCATCATGGGTACAGATTAACGTAAATTACACCAGGGATTCACTGTCCCCACTGATAAACTTGGGTTTCTGGACAATTCTGGTCATTTTCTGGTGTAAAAACGTGATTTTTATCTATAAAACCAATTTAGTTCTGTGACTGGCCCTAGAATCCAAAACTATCATCTGCTGTGATGCAATGGGATTGCATATTTTCACTCTGGGTATAATCTTAAGCAAATAAATTGTAAAAGATATATTTTACATATGAAAATCTCAAGTTTAGCAGCTTCAGTCCTATTTACAGAAAAGGAAGCATACTTTTTAAAATCACTTCTCTAGCAAACTATATAAACTCGTTTGATTGTGCATTTCATTAGCTACCCCAAAGTTAAAAAACACTGTCATGTAAGTTTGACTCAAGTAAACAAGTTTTCCAGTGATCACATCTGTAGGTCTTTTCTGAGCACACAAACAAATAAATTTAATATTTACTCTTCATCAACCCAAATAGTACATTTTGTTTGAATCACCTTTCTGGTTCATTATTGTTGACCCTTTCCTATATATATATATATGACTTTTTTGTTTTATCTGCTTTCTGTTACTTTCCTCGGATATTTTTTTCTTAAAATACTCTAAGCAGAATCACATGTAGTTCACAGATTATACTCTTGTTGCTCAACCCTGAAATTGAAAGAAACTTGAAATAAAGGATTGAAGCAATATGTACTACATGAAATAGGTATAAATTTCAGCACTTTTTCATGAGTCTATGTCACAAGACAAAGCCCAAGGTTTTCAGAGCTATATATTTTAAACAAGTTATATAGCACCATCCTAAGCTATACTCATTTAAGATAGAAAATTATTGAACCAGTAGAAGCATTATATCCATCCCAAGAATGGACTATCCTTTGAACACACATCCAAAGGTGAGCTATTTCTGTCTAACAAAACAAAAAAGGAATAACTTTTCAAAAAATAAAGTTATATTTGCTACCTGTCAGAAATTCAGGTTCTTAAGGGCTCAGGATTTGACTATCAGTGCGATGATAGGCTCGGTTTCCACAATGTTTTCTCATTTTTATGCCACAAGTAAACAATGGGCTATGAGAGAGGTTGGAGACAAGCAAGAGGTGTGGTTTTGCTACATGAATGTTCAAGGGAAAAAGGGAAAAAACAAAGTTTTGCCACACTGTTTTAGCTGAGTTCCAAAGTCATCTAGGGTCTATACTATTTAACTCTTATTTATCATGCAATCTTGCAGGTATATAATTCATCTGGGTATTCTTTTCAAAGAGTGCCAGATATGGTAGGGCCTCCCATGCTGGCAAAACAATGGGAAAAGCCCTGTTAAGCAACCTCAGACAAGAAAAATGCATCAGGTGAGTGAAACAATAGCCTTTGAGAGGAAAAGACTTGAGTTTACAGGTTCTATAAGAACAGGTCTCAGCTAAGTGGTTTGCTGTTTAGCCCTTCAGGGAGGGCTGAGATAGAATAACCAGTATCCCCTAAGTGCCACTAACATAGATGCCCCTTTGTCTACGCAAACACACACACACAATCACACAAACCATAAACGCACAACTAGCCCTTTCCTCCTTTAGTCAGCAAACTTCTAAATCTTGATTCCCAAATGCTTACTTTCTATGTGAACACTCTGTCCTTTCCTGAGAAAGTAGCACAGGTGTGTGAAAGAAGAGAGTGGGCTTCTGTTGCTGAGTCTATCACCTGGGGTACAGCCTCTCCAAGCCTGGTTTCTCAGCTGTAAGATGGTAAGGAAGGGGTTGGTTAAGAGACAGCCATGATTTCAAGGGCTCTGCGTGATTCTACTGTGAAAGTTTAAAAAATTGGGTGTACCCTACACTTTCCATGAAGTAAATCCGTAGCCTGACCCATGCACAAACACTGGAATCATGAATTTCCTGAGAATATAATTTTAAGTAATTCGAACTGCTTTGCCATGGTCCTAAATCTCCATTACTCCCCCTGGTAACTGTGATAAAGCTACAGTGACCAAGGCTCCTCTCCTCCTGCTCCGCCCCACCTGTGTGCAGCACCTGGAAGCAGCACCTGGGTACCACTGTCACCTGACAGAAGGGGTGGACTTGTCCTGGCCTCCTTCTGAGAAAAGCACCCACTGGAAAGACCTGGAATGTACAAGTACCACTCAGAGGCCAGATGCCAGCCGGGCAGAGAAAGGAGAGCCTCCACTGTGTGACCAGGCTCAGGGAAGACCAAGTCCTCTCGGGAGTCTCCCACCCACCAGGCACCCAGAACCACCTCTCATTCAGCCAGCAATGACTGCAGTGGCAAACCAAAGGCCACCATTTGACATCACTATGTGTGTGCTTGTTTCTTGCTTGTTATCCTGCTGTAAAAGAGGAGGGCAGGCACTATGTCTTTTTCATCACTAATTTTTACTGCCTGCCTGGCACACTGCCTGCCCCTTGACAGGTACTTAATAAACATCTGACTGCATGAATGAATGACATTCTAATCACAACAACCCTTCTGGGTGGGGAAAGTATTAAGGTCTCTGTTTCTCAGATGAGAAAAGAGGCCAATGACTTCCCCAAGGACAACTGATGACTGGAAGGAAGGTAATAAATTCATTCATTGTAACCAATCTGTCCCTTTGCACAACTTCATCTATCAGATAATGTAGCAGAGAAAGGGGCTTTGAGAGACTGACCCTCTACCCACTAAATTTTGAGGAAGTAAAAGATGGCAGGGGTGAGAGGAGAAGGACTGAGGGAAGGGAAGGGCCAGGAGAGAAAGCACTCAAGGCAAGGAAGGCCAGGCTGGGTTCTCTGTCTTGGGGACAGGCCCTGGGTAGGCCAGGGTCAGCAAGAGCATCTGAGCATCTGTGAGGGAAAAGGGATTCCCCAAAAGGCAGAGGGTAAAAGCACTGGGAAAGGCAGCTGGTCGGGAAAATACAGATTCCCATTTCTGCTTAAGTACCCCCACTTGCTGAGGGTCTGTGTTCCTTCCACATGTCAGGATCATTCTCTCCAAGAACCCTGAAGGTTCTGAGCATGCATCTGCTCAGGAACCAGCTCTCCCTGCTGAGAGGCTGCGGGCCCCAAATGCCAAAGGCCTGAAGAGGCTGGCTTCTGAAGAACTTCAGGGATGGGCCCAGGCTTACTCTGGGGACCACCACGGGCCTGTGGGACCTGCCACGCCGCACAGCGGTGGGGTCTGATCCTCTCTCTGTGGGGACAGAGAAGAAGCAGGTGATGGGCTTTGATTTTCTTTTTAGAATCTGCAGATTTTATTGAGATATATTCACATACCATATATTCTACCCAAAGTATCAAGCAATGTCTCATAGTATCATCACTTCATTGTGTAATCTTCCTAACACCCAATTTTAGACCATTTCTGTTGCCCCAAAAAGAAAAATATCAGTTAGACACACAAAAAAGAAAACCCAAAACACCACATATCCTTTATCCTTCCCTATTACTGACCCTAGTTTTGGTGTGGCACACCTGTTTCTGTTGATGAAATAATAAGGTATCACTGCTAACTATAGCCTGTAGCTTGAAACGGGTAAATTTCCCCATATGCCACTCTATTATTAACTCTTTGTACAAGCGTTGTACATTTGTAGTAGATCATACAAGAACTTATTTATATTTGTGCTGTTAATCAGTGACAAACATGACTCTAAACAGCCCCCCTCATCTACAATACAGTGCCATTACTTATAACCCCAATAATGAGCTACACTCACCTCTATCCATTCTCAAACATTTCAGTTCAACCTCTTTAAAAATTCTATACATGGCAGATGACTGGCTTTGAAGAAACAGTTAACATGAGTATCCAAACATGAGAGCTAACTCACGTCTCCCTATGAGTACTATTATAACTCCTAGAGAAACTGAGTCTTGGCACTCCAGTATCAGTAAGGTACTAGGCGGTGGTCCCTGGAATCCAAACATACCAGCAGGTGGACACGGGAAGCACACAGGAGGATGCCCTGGTTAGACACAAGACCGCTCCGGGTGTGGGGACAGAAGGGACAAAGTAGGTGTGGAGAAGATTCCAAAGTCACCGCTCAAAAACGAGACCCTTCTTCCCACTTAAAGCAATCTGATCAGCGTCATTCTACATCCTGCCACCTACCTGCAGAATCTGTTAGAACCCTGAGAGTGGGCACTCTGGTCCAGCTTCCAGGGCCACCGTCATCTGGTTCCTTCCTCCTAAACAACCTTATTTTCTCTTTCTCCCCTGGGCACTTCCACCACTCATGTAAGGTCCCGCCTCTTCCTCTTTTTGGCACAGTGCTGTCCCCAGTGCTCCACGGTCTCCTCTCTGCCCACCCCAGTCTTACCCATCTGTTAAGGCAAAATAGCAACAGCGAACACTTACAAAGCCATTACGATGGCCAGGAACAATTCCAAGTACATTATACGCATTAGCTCCTTTACTCTGCTGACACCTCGGAAGACGCAATATTAGTATCCCCACTTTTCAGATTAGAAAACTGAGGCAGAGTGAGTTTTAGTGATTTTTCCAAGGTCCCACAGCTAGTAAGAGGTATAGGCAAGATTCAAACCCGCAGTCAGATCCAGAGTCCCTGCTCCCAAACAGCGGGCGGCACAACCTCTCACAGGACAACTCAACCCACCCTGACCTTTCCCAATCCCCTCTCGTGAACAGTTCTGTGAATCTCCAGGGTACTTTCCATAGGCGATTTCCACACTTGCTTGGTGTGATGATGGGTTTGGTTCTGATCTTCTCTTCCCTCCTAGACTACAGAGCTATGAGAGCAAGGCCTGAGAGCTGTTTCTACCTTATCTTTGCATTAGTTTCCTGGTTCTGCACTAATGAATTGCTACCAACATAGTGACCTAAAACAGCACAAATTTATTATCTTCCAGTTCTGTAGTCTCACTCAGCTAAAAGCAAAGTGCCAGCAGGGCCGGTTCCTCTGGAGGCTCTAGAGAAGAATCTGTTTCCTTGCATTTCCCAGCTTCTCGGCTCTTCTCCCCTTCCTCCATCTTAAAGCTATTTCCCTAATCCTTTTTCTGTAGTTGCATCTCCCTCTGACTACAGCCAGGAAAGGGTCTCAGCTTTTAAGGACTCACGTGATTACACTGGCCCCACCCAGATAATCCAGGAGATAAGCAGATAATTCACCCCCTCTTGAGGTCCTTAACTTGATCACCTCTGCAAAGTCCCTTTTGCCCATAAGATAATATATTTACAGGTTCACCACTCAGAGCCACATAGTGTGGTCCGAACTCAAACACAAGACTCCTGAAGGCCACAAGATGTTATCTTCTCTACCTTACACTCCTCTCTAGCCAAAGGACAATACACACAGGCATTAAAAATTAAAGGACATCTTAGAAGTCATCTCTAAATAACTTTAAAAGAATGTGAATAGCAACTTTTTAATTCAAAACAGTATTTACTCAAGTGGGTCAAACAATCATCCAATTAAGCAGTGACTCATCCTCAAATGTCCGTTCCAATGTTCTCATCAATTGAAAGAATTCCCTGTTCCTATAGTGCCTATGTGACCTGCAAAATTTAATTGAGAAGTAAGAGATGTAAATGTTTCCAAAACCCCAAGGATTCCAAGTTGCGTGTGAGGAGCAGTGCTTCTCAATTTTGGGAAGTGGAGAACATATGATACATTCATATCACCTGGGGCTTTATTAATTCACACATACCCCAGCCTTACCCCCATTCTTCAGCAGTCCCATCCCAGGGGCACATCACATACTTCCTCAAGTGTGATGAGGATAGAAGAATTGTGTAGACTACAGTTGTAGAGGATATGGTCTGTATATGCACAATCCCTAGAAAACACATCCCTTGATTCTCCCCCCAATTTTATCTTAATTCTTCTGCATGCTCATGTGTGCAGATGCACTAACCAAGACAGTTCCTACTTGTCCCACCTCAGCCTCTGTGCATCCTGTTCCCTCTGATTTCCCCCCCACTTACCACCCCCCCCACCCACCAAGGCCATTCCTTCCTCTCTTAAATGTCATCTTCTCAGAGACCTTCCCTGAACACTCACTAAAACAGATTCCCCCAGTAATGCCCTATCCTCTTACTTTTTCCATAGAATTCACCACAGTCTATATTATTTATCTATTCATCTATTTTCTTGTTTATTGTCTGTCCTCTCAGAAGATTAAGAGTTCTATGAGGGTAGGGACATTGCCCAAATCATTTTTGCTCCATAAACCCAGCATTCAGCAGTATCTGGAAAGTGGTAAGTGCCTAATAAATACTGGATGTATTAAATCTACATGAAGTCAACTATAACCACGCTTCCTCCATTACTACAGCATCATCAAGTTTCTAACCAAATGGTAGGGGAGGGGAGTTAGCATAAGAACAAAGTACCTGCAGCTATAAAATAGAATAAAGTCATAAAGCATGGAACAACATGGACGGATCTTGAACACATTATGCTGAGTGAAATTAGTCAGAAACAAAGGACAAATACCATATTGTCTCACTGATATGAACTAATATTAATGAGTGAACTTGGAAAATTTCATTTAAGAACACAGGTTATCAGGAGATAGAAATAGGGTAGAGATTGGGTAATTGGTGCTGAAGGGATACAGATGTGCAACAGGACTGATTATGAAAATTCAAAAATGGATAGTACAATACTGCCTGACTGTAACACAAAAATATAAGTACACTACATGAAGCTGAATGTGAGAATGATAGAGGGAGAAGGGCTGGGGGCATGCATGAAACCAGAAGGAAAAGTAGACGATAAAGACTGAGGTGATATAATTTAGGAATGTCTAGAATGTACAATTATAATGACTAAAAGTACAAATTAAAAAATGTTTTGTATGAGAAAGAACAAAGGAGTGTCAGTATTGCAGGGAATTGAAAATAGATGATCATTCATATATATATATTTAGCATGGGCAGGCACTGGGAATCAAACCCAGGTCGCCAGCATGGCAGGAGAAAACTCTGCCTGCTGAGCCACCATGGCCCACCCGGCCATTCATATTTTAAAATTTCAATTTCTGTGTAAGATTAAAGGGAGAAATGTTTATTTGGTGCAAAATTTATATTTTGACTAGGGCATTTCCTAGTTTACTTTGTATGGTCAATTTAATTGAACACCATAAGTACATGCAACCTTGAACAGGACAAGATTTTGTGGGTTTCCCCAGGTTAGTGTGATGCCCAAATAAATCCCAGAGTGATTTGAACAGTGAATAAAGAAGTATTTGCAAAGTCCCCTTGGGGAAATGGGGAGGAAGGGGGAAAAATTCAACTTCCTCATTTAGAGAATTCCTGATATTCTCGCAAGCAGTGGAGACAACAAAATCAATAGGCTGTACCCTCGATCTTGGGGTTCACCCCTATGAAACTTATCCCTGCAAAGGATAGGCTAAGCCTACTTAAAATTATGCCCAAGAGTCATCCCCAGAGAACCTTTTGTTGCTCAGATGTGGCCTCTCTCTCTCTGTCAGCTGACTTGGCAAACAAACTTACTGTCTCCCCCCTCTATGTAGGACATGACTCCCAGGGGCGTAAACCTCCCAGGCAACATGGGACAGAAATCCGGGAATGAACTTGAACTTGGCATCAAGGGATTGAGAACATCTTCTTGACCAAAAGGGGGAAGAGAGAAATGAGACAAAGTAAAGTGTCAGTGGCTGAGAGATTTCAAACTGAGTTGCGGGGTTATCCTGTGGGCTGTTTTTACGCATTATATAGACATCCCTTTTTAGTTTATGATGTATTAGAGTGTCTAGAGGGAAGTACCTCAAACTGTAGAGCTGTGTTCCAGTAGACTTGTTTCTTGAAGATGATTGTACAATGATATAGCTTTTGCAATGTGACCGTGTGATTGTGAAAAACCTTGTGTCTGATGCTCCTTTTATCTACGTTTATGGACAGGTGAGTAAAAAATATGGATAAAAAATAAACAAATAATAGGGGAAAAAAGTTGAAATAAATTGAATAGAGGGAAATACTAATGGTCAATGAGAGGGAGGGGTAAAGGGTATGGTATGTATGAGTTTTTCTTTTTTATTCCTTTTGCTGGAGAAACGCAAATGTTCAAAAAAATGATCATGGTGATACGTGATGATACTGTGAGCCACTGATTGTACACCATGTATAGAATGTTTGTATGTCAACAATGTTTGTAGTTTACAATAAAAATATTAAAAAACAAAACAAAACAAGCAAGAACAAAGTACCTTGCCTCTCCAGCCAAACCACCTCCTCTGACTCATGATTAATCACTCACTTTGTCAGAAAAGAAAGCTTTTCATGGGCTATAGTCAGATACCTTGGAGACCATATCTTCTGCTTTTTTCTATCTTCCCTTGTGACCTAACGCCACCGAACTGTGGCAGATGAGGTTGAAGAATAACATTAAAGTTCAGCCATTAGTAATCAGTAATTAATTAGTAACACAGCAGTTGAACTAAAAAAATAATCGCTTGTTTATCATGTGCCAGACACTGTGCAAAGCTTGTAACGTGCATTATCTCATCTAATCCTCATGATTAATCAGGTATTGATGTCCCTCACCAGCCAGGTATTACTATTGCCCCAATTTTATGAATAAGGAATGATGCCAGAGATCACTCTGCTAGTGTGAAGGAGCCAAGGGTTCAACCCAGGTGGACAGGACTCAGGAGACCCTCTCACTCTTACCATGCCATACCCCCTACATCTAACATGGCATCCAAGCTATCTCCTTAGAAATAAATGCTAAAAGACAGCAAGCAGTGGGGAGAATACCAACCAATAGTTGAGTTGCTAATGGCTCAAATACTCTGGGGACCTGGCGCAGGGGCAGAGTTCTGCCTGGATATGAACCTGGGAAAAGTCATCAGCCAAACATGTGAAAATCACTTTCTCATCTTCAAACGGGAGAAAATACTGAGAGAAGAGCAATGTATTCTTATGAAAGAAATATTTGAAGTCATTAAGCTATAAAGGGCCCCCTAAAGATAACCAGAGGACAACTGACAATTCAATTCAATAAATGATTACTGGGATAGTCCCAGGTTTGGACCTTAGTAGGGATATTTTTTTAACGGTTAAGTAACACTCTCTGAGTTCTAAGACCTCACATTCCTAAGGAAGGCAAGACCCAGGCATGAAACAGTTCACTCGTCATGCAGAGCTCACTCACTGTGTGTGCCAAAAGAAATAGCACTGTTTTAACAGGGCTGTAGGAAGTGGAGTATAAATGGGGAGGTTTCGTGGAGATGGCAGGACTTGACTAGGCCCTGAAGCTTGCATTAGTGCATTAGGACAGTTAGAGAAAACAGGATCAGCATGGAGTGATTGAGAAACAGTAACACTGTTGGAAGAAAGCCTAAACCCCAGAAGAGGAGGACCTGTGTTGGCAGATTGTTTCAAGGTTAAGTCTGGAAGGACTGCAAAGCACATTTTATTAAATGGGGAAGGCTCTGAATGAAGAGAGAAAAACGTGGACGTTTATCCTGTTAGAAGCCAGGGATGTGGTAAGTGGAAGTCTGACATGGTGACAATGATTCATCTGGGCATCGGGCACGACAGATTGGCAGGGAGAGAAACTATAGGTCAAGAACTTTGTTAGGATGCTGCTGGAATGCACAGGGCCAGGAGATGAGAGCATGCATGCACCAGAAGGGGCCAGTGGGGAATGGAAAAGCATACTCAAAATAATGAGAAACTTGGACACAGGACATGATGGAGAAAAGAGTCAAAGGTGACTCAATAGTCGGGTGACTGGAAGAGTTGTATTGCTGGCAGAATGAGGAAGTTGGTAAGGGGAGCCTATTTTTAGAGCTAAGAGAGACAACAGATGAGTTCAGTTGGGAACTTGTTAGGAGGATACAGGACATCCACAGTCTTCAGACATTTGGAGAACAGTTTGGGGCTGAGATAAGAAAAGGGAATAGGTATGTAGATTAGAGGAAAAGTTCAACATTAACACGTTTTTCTTTTAAAATGAATGAAGAACAAATTTTCTGTTAAAAAAAGTATCACAATACACCGGAAATAATCTAAACACCAAGCTGGTTACCAATATTGGAAAAACTGCTGCTGGGGAGGTAATTTCAGCTACTTTTAAGAACTGGAATGACTGGGAATTGTGATCTGATTGTCAAGTTTAAACCTGCCCCAAAGACATCAGTTCGGTCAAGTAATCTGAGAAATAAGCAAGAAGGGAAAGTTTAATTTTCAGGAAAGACTGTCCCCCGAAAATGATCAGGAATGGCACAGCAGATAGGAAAGGCAGTGCAGCTGTTAAAAACCAGACAGTCTGGCTGTGAATTCTTATTCTGCCCTTAGACAAGGGAATCTTTTAGCCTCTCTGGGTCTCAGTTTTCTCATCTGTAAAATGAGATAATAACCTACTTCATGGATCTGCTGTCAGATCAAATGAGCAAACAGGAAGGCCACTACGGTCAGGTACGGTCACTGTTCATTGTGCATCCTCGACTTCTCCAAGACCCCAAGGCTGAAAAGACTGAAGTCCTTCCCACATGGTCACAGAGCACTTGTTTCTTTAAAATAATTTTTCTCTTCAAGTACCTGTTTTGTCACAGGAGCAGAATTTCTTATATCTCCATGCTATGAAACTCGGCCCACTCAAGGGAAACACACATCCTGGCCATTCGGCGCAGCGGTCAGATCATTTGTCCGTGGATGTTCAATGCCTAGCCTTAATCCCTGAAGGCTAAGATAAAAAATATAGAAAGTCCATTAAAAAGCAGGGGGGGGGGGAAAGCAGGGGAAATGCCAAAGTTATCATTCTTTAAATGCTATTTGCCAGAAATACTGAATGTAAATCAATGTCCGTCCACAGACCAAGTTTGGCAAAGTTCTCAAAATAGAGGTCACAGTTTTGCAAGGTTTCCCAATCTGAAGTAGAGCTAGAAAAAGCCAGCCTTCAGTCTGTTCCTCATTGTAAATCATTAAAATGGCTTCCCAGTGTAGGAATTTCACTTGTGTTCGAGCAGAAGGAACCCAGTTTCTCAGGGTCTGCTTACATAGCCAAGTTGATAAAAAGGCTCTGAGTTTTTCTGTTTAGAATCCAGGGCTATGGCAGCATGCCCCAGCTACCCCTAAACCCAGGTGTGGACCTGTGACTCTATTTTGCCTGTTTTCATTTCTAACTTCCAAGGAATATGGATTACCTATCTACAAAATCTTTCCTTCTGCTATGCACTTTGATTGGTCTAGGTTTGTTAATTTAGAGAGAAAGTGGGGAGTATCCACTGTTATGGGGGGAAACAATCTGGAGTTCAGGGAAGGAGGGTGGAGTGGGGAGTGGGAATGAGAGACAGGCTCAGGAGACTCCCAAAGGTCAGGAGTCCCATGATGTGACTTCTCTACTAACCCAGTAAATTCTATGTGCTAACAAAACACATGATGGGGTGGATTGCTCCATCAATGAGTGAAGGACTTTGTGTAAGAGCTGACACCAGGTAAAAGAGAAACAGCAGGCAAGGAGGACCACATAGCCTCCTGCTGAACTCCACTCTAAGGAATAAGCAGAAAATCTGGGCAGGACTTTGGATTTCCAAGGGTCATGGGCTTCAGGGATCTCAACAAGGATAATTAGTTCTCTAAGGAACAGAAGATCCCCAGTAACACCTGGGCTCAAAAAAGAATGTGTCTTTCTTCCCCCAGAGTAATAAAACATAGTCTGATTTTACTATTTAACATACATAGCAGGAAGGCATTTAAAACCAAAGAGTTAAGGAGCATCCATCCCATTTCATTTCACAGGTCTTACAGGGCACCCAAGTTCTTCCAGTGAACTACAACTTAAATGAGCAGCAACTGACAATTATGATATGTCTCCACATATACCCCAAGCTTACTCATCGACTGAGAAGGTCAGGTTTGTGAGGTGTGATCCCACCCTGACCCTCTCCCATCCACCCTACACTTCTGGTCCTGCCAGTCACACACCCAAACTACTCATGGACTGAGCAAATCAGGGAGTGAGCGACATCTTCTAATTTATATTATTTAAACTAATGTAAAAGTGCATGATAGTGACCTGAATGAAGGGAGAAGAATTGTTGGGGAGAGAAATGGATGGAACCAGAGATACTTTTTGAGGCAGACTCCACTAAGGCTTTGTGATGGCTTGGATGTGGGGGTGAGAATGAGAATTGGTTCTGGCTTGAACAAATGAGTGGATAGCAGTAAACATTTATTCAGATTGGGCAGGCCAGAGGAGAATGTGCTCAGGTCTGAGAGTGGGGAGCAGAGGAAGAATAACCAAGAAGCTGAAGGAGCTTAAGTTTCAGAGCCCATGTAGGAAGTGGTAGATTATCAATATTTAAAGTTATAGGGAATGAATAAAAGCAGCTTGTCCAGTATTTGTCACTGCCTCCAGTTCTGCCAGGGGAACTAAGATATAGATTCCCAGGTCTCACCCTGGGCTACTGAATTAGAGTATATAGGGAGTGAGGGTCCACAAATCTGCTTTAACAAGCTTCCCAGATAATTCTTGAGAACAAAAAGGTTTGAAAACCACAGACCTAGGGAGAGTGTGTAGAGAAAAGAAGAGAACCTAGGACAGGCCCTGAGGAGCTGCCAACTGGAGGGAAGAGAGAAAGAGGAAGAACAGACAAGGAAGCCAAGAGGAAGTAGCCAAAGAAATGCAGAAAGCTGAGTTCAGAGTCACAGAAGGAAAAATATTTTAAAGATGGGGCAGCTGGAGGGGCCCTGAGAAACTGGATGAGAGGTCCATGAGTACATGAATGGACAGTCATATGAGTTAGGAGCTGACCAGCCAATTTCAAACCTGTGCAAGTAAAGGAATCCCAGCAACAGGGCAAAAAAGGAGAACTAGAGACCTTGCAGTCCTTAAAAGATGAAGGAAAGGGCAACTTTGGATTCTTTTTATTCTTTTATTCTTCCAAGAGAGAAAAAGTTTATTGCTAGGCATAGCAGGACATCAGATGGCCTATCAGCTCAAAAATCTGTCCCCCAAACTGCAGTAATTCTGCTATTCTTATAGCATTAAAGAATGGGCAGGCTTTAGGATAATGAGCACAGTGGCCCCAGATGATGTAATTAGAGGTGATTTAATTATTGAGCATGTACTGATTGATTACAGGCTTAATCACAGAACATATGTAAAAAAATGGGAGCTTTAATATGATGACGGGCATGATTTTTAGTATCATAATGAGGTATAAGTGACGCATAGGTTGAAGTCTAAGCTACGGCACATGCCAAAAGGGCCCATCTTGGTTAGGTCCAGTTTTGGTTATCAAGATAACTTTGGAATTGGGGTGGGTTAGTTCTGGGCTGACCCAGAACCTTTCATTAATGAACATTATGGGCTGTCTTTTGTGATTACAAGACTCTAAAGTTGAAAAACTGGATAAATGGGTACAAGTGAAGGTTAATCACAAGGTTTTTTATAATCACAAGGGCACACGATAAAGGCTATGCAATCACTATCAGAGATCAAGGCAGCTGGATTGCAATTCAAAGATTTCAGGTATTTCCTCTGGTAACTCCAATTATACCAGAAAGTAAAAAGGAATATGTATATAATGATTCAGCAGTCAAAATCATCGCTTAAATCCTAATTTCTCGGTTACAATTCCTCCCTCTCATTTGATACCTATTTCTCAATCTTGAGGGATATCTGGACTCTTCTAACTTCTTCAAGGCTGAAAAGGAGCATTTTCATTAAGGGGCAAAGGGATGAAATTGATTGTTGTTCTTGAAGAGTCAGGTATTTCTGGGTTTTAAAGCTTATCTGGCATTGGAACAATCTGGAGGCTTTAAGTCTCTGAAAAACAAACTTAATAAGTAAAACTTACATAAAGCCCACAGTATCCCTTAGGGTTTCCAGGAACACTGTTGGTTGGGGATTGCTATATTGTGGAAGTCTGCAATGTCTGACTGGAACTTGCATAAGAGAACCCTCCAGAATGACCTTTTGACTGGATCTAAAATCTCTTAGCCATTGAAATTCTATTTCTTTTCCCCCTTTTGGTCAACTAATCCCACAATGCTAGGGCCAGCTCATCCCTGAGAGTCATGTCTCACAATGCCAGGGCCAGGTTTACTCCTCTGAAGTCACGTTCCCACGTAAGGGGGAAGGTCAGAGCTTGGCTTAGAGAGAGACCACATTTGAGCAACAACAGAGGTTCTCTGGGGATGATTCATAGGCATTTGTTATAAGGAGACCCAGCTTTGTATTTCAGAAATAAGTTTCATAAGGACAAGCCTTAAGATTAAGGCCTTGACTTATAAATTGGGAGCACCTATTGCTTAAGAGAATATCAGGAATTCCCCAGGTATGGAAATTTTGTAATTGTACTTTTCTCCAGTCCCTCAAAGGACCTTGCAAATACTTTTTCATTTTCTACCCAAAATACTCTGTAATGCCTCATTAACTTGTACAGAATATTAAGATTTTATTCCTTATTCTAGGTTCCATATCAAATAAAGCTGAAATAGGTTACCAGGTTAAAACTTACCAGATAGGTTAAATTAGTGTGCTACAAAAAATTTAAATTTTGGACAAAATATACGTTTTTTACATATGGTCTCACACAAAAGTTAAAGTTTTAAAATACAGACAATATTGTCTTTTTTCTTGTATTTTGATTCACCTCAGTTTTAACTACATCAGTTTCATTGGTTAAAACTAAGGTAAATCAAATCTCTACTCAACAGAGTAGATAAAGTAAGGTAACCACATCTCTAACTGGAGTCTGATCTTTTTCAGTTTTTACAGTTGTTGAATAGAGTGATGCTGACTTTCAGAGCTGGAGAACTAATGCTGAGTTTTAGGTGTCACACAGATACTCAAAGTTCCAGGGAATTACAAGGTTGTACAAAGAGCAAAGCATTTCAGAATTTAGAAATAACAGTTAAAGCTTATAATCTAAGCCTTAATTTTCTTATAAACATTTTTTAAATGAAGCTACTTTCAGAAAGAAAAACATTAGACAGTTGTCTTATATTGACAAAACAGCAGACTTTTTGTTCTGTTTCACATTTACACATTTACCAGCGTTATGTTAATTAACAGATAAAATATAATTTATATATTTGTCCTGTCTCTCTTTTAAAGTCTCTCCTTGTTGCAGATGAAGCTCTGATACATAGCTGACCACATATACTTTGAGAGAAGTATTAGAGCAAAGCAGTGTGACAGACAAGTAAATTTGGTTGTTTCTATGATCTGTAGTTATTTTTAAGAATAACTAAAACTATGACTAGCGCAAAAGTGACTCAAGGCAGAGTTCTTGCCTGCCATGCCAGAGACCTGGGTTCAATTCCTGGTGCCTGCCCATATTTAAAAAAAAAACAAAAAACTATGATTAACATCATACCATTATTTAGCATTATACTTATTAGTATCAGGATGTAACATGGACAGTGAAAACACTGTCAAGTCTTTAGGAATTTTTAAACAATCTCTAAATATATGAAGAACATTTTACCCATAAAAATTTAGCTAAAAGCAGGACAAAAAATCCCTTTTAACCACTCTAATACTTCCCAAATACCTCCTATGTAATATGTTAAACTGTTTTAACACCTTACTTTTACAAGGTGAAAGAACAAATTATTTGGAACGGTTTTTCCCTTAAAAATGAGGAGATTTGTCTTCTGAAATAAAGGATGATAAGGCTAACATAAACATTAACAAGGATATTATTCTGATATAAAATCTTGTTTTCTAGACAGAGTACTTGGATGATTAAGAAAAACTTTTTAAAACTTTACATTAAGAGCAGACTAATAATCCACATTATTTTAACAGGGAGAAAAACAAACTTTAATTTTGTATGAATACCCAATTTGAAACAAAAGCTTTCTTTTTTAAAATATATGATAAAAAGGCTTATTAAATTTTGGTCAGCACTGACTATAACACACTGAATTCACTTTTACAAAATCTTTTACAACTCTCCATATTCATTTAGGGCTTATAGTCAACAATGACTACAACAAACAAAATTCACTTCCTCAGACTCTCTACAACCTTTCATATCCATTCCAACTATAGTTTTTATTTATTCAGACTGCACACAATCAGAAATAAATTTGATAACAAATTCACAAAGCTTTTTGGACATCCATACTTCTTTCCACTAACAGCATTCATGAAAGGGAGAAGAGACAGAGATACTATAAAATAATGAAAAAAGGAAGAAATTTATGCTTGGGTTTGGAACACAGTCAGGCATTTATATACTCACAGCACACAAATGATTACTTTAAAATATGTTTAAAATTACTCAGTTCAATGCAGCACTATCCTCAAAGGTCAGAAGAGCTTCAAGTTTAATATAATCAGCTTTTCAATAATGAGGGAAGTATATACAGAAAAAAGCTCAAATTTTGTCAACATTATTCTTAAGTGCCAAATAATACCAGAAATATGTTAATTTACAAAATTGAATTACAGCTTTTTAAAAACTAGTTCACCCAGTGCCTGCCCATGCAAAAAACAAACAAACAAACAAAAAAACCTAGTTCAGAGTTCTATTTATTCAAATGCTACTTCCTTATTTAAATGTTTTACAAGTGTCATTTTTATCTGCTTTTTAAATTCTTCCAGCATTTTTATTCTTTTATTACTATTGTCTTATACTATGCCCTGGTATAATAATATCCAAACTATAACATAAACTTTTTGAAGCTGAGAAATATGTCCTCCCTATTCACAATACCATTTACTAACAAAAATGTACTGAATGACATTAACAAAGCCACTACATATTCAAATTCTTCTGGATACTGAAGTAACAAAAGGCAAAGTAACTACAAGCCAAATTTTTTGAAATCCAGGTAATCAAGGTTATAAAAAATCCATTTCTTACTAGACTTAACTGATTTCTTAAATAGGATATATTTGAAGCATCAGCATATTCTTATTTTATTATATTTTATAAATGTCATCATTACCAAATATAATGTTCAGTTCATGTAACCTAACCTGTCTAGTTAGGACATTTTAAGACAAATTTTGAGAATGCACTTATAGTATTAGCTTATTTTATCAGTAAGCTCATATAAATTTAGGGAGACCATAACAAAACAGAATAAAATCACATTTTTTCAATTTGAAAATTTATCATAAAATTCTTTCTATCAGAGGTTGAAAAAATTCTCTTTGTTTTCATATCTTAAAATTACAATTTCAAAAGTATGTTGACTATAAAAAAAAAAAAAAAAAAAGCCATGCAGCCAGAGTTCTTTGGAGCTGCAGAAGGAAAACGTTCCGGGGGGAGCATCATAAAACAAGAAGCCTGAAGAGAAAGCTAGCAGACATCACCATGTTCACCATGTGCCTTTCCAGTTGAGAGAGAAACCCTGAACTTCATTGGCCTTTTTTGAGTAAAGGTAACCTCTTGCTGGTGCCTTAATTTGGATATTTCTATAGACTTGCTTTAATTGGACATTTTCAACCTTAGAACTGTAAACTAACAATTTGTTAAATTCCCCTTTTTTAAAAAGAAAGAAAGCATTTTAACTATCAAGTTCTGGAAAATGTACTGCAATTGTTTAATTTGTCCTAAGCCTGAATCCAAGAAAACTTTTCCCCAGCTCTCAAAGATCTTTCATTTTACTTACTGATATTTGGTAATTAGATTTTATTCAGTTACTCCTATCCCAAGGCTATTCATATTTTAATAACGATCTGTTTACTACAGTTACGACTGCAACAGCATTGTTGAAAAAAAATCGTAACAAACATGGCCTATTCTGCAGCATTTTCTATGTTTAACAGATCTAATATCCAGGCCTAATAAAAAGAATTCAAAACCACACCTCCCCAATTTTCTGGTCCTAATCCTTCCCACATAGCTGCTTTAGGTGGTTAGGCCTTGGGGCAGGTGAGGTGAAGAATGAAGTATGACTGGTTGAACTTGAATTTGAAAGTTCTAGATGGGGGCAGGGTGGGATTTGAGAGTTCCTATGCCCTTCTTTTAACTATTTCCAATTATTAGACCTATTTCACTAAAAACTGTGACCAACTGAAAAAAGGTCTTTGCCTTTTCCAGAGGCAACACTAGGGTGGCAATTTTGGGGGGCTTTAGGGAAATTCCAGGACGGTTTCTTTTCTAATGTCCAGGTTTGTTTATAGTAACTATAAAATTAAGGTTTTGAACCTTATTGCTCAGAGAGTTTTTTCTCTTTTTTTCTTCAGAAGTACTAATTTATATATTTATATAAAGATGCCCATTTATTTTTAAGCAGTTCAAATAGAGCTCTTTTAAAATTTTGTTAAGTTGCTATTACCATCTGGACATATGAAAATATACATTGAACAGGCAGACAGACACAAATGGAAAGTTAGTTACACAGAAACATTTTTGAGTGGGACAAATAAAGGATTGAATATACGCTATCTCATCCCATTTCTGCCTTTTTGCAGAACAAATTTAAGTGTAATATTTTTAACTTTAACTCTAATGGTAGTATCTTTCCATAGAGCCATTCTCAGGCTATTTCTCACATTATGTTACAGAAATAAACCTTTTTCTCATAGACTCTAACTAAAATCTTTCCAATTTTCAATACAGCCCAAAGGTTACCTTTTTAAAGAATTTCTGTTATCAGTAACCAATTAGGAATGCATGATCAATACAAATAATGTTGGACACCAACTAAAAACTTTAAACACACTTAACACTTATAATATTTAAGTAACACACCAATTAATAATTAGACCAAACACACCAGCTAACAATTAAATAGGCATTAAAACGTTTAACACATTGATCAACAATTAGACAAGCATTAAAAACGCTTACTATACCTAGGTAACACACTGGCTAACAGTTAAACAGGTTTACTTAATTTCATTGAACACAATTAATTGTTGGATTACAAATTTAGGTCAGGGCTTCAAACCCCATAGAACATGGTACCCAGAAAACAGAAAAGCGTAGTGGTCAGAGCAAAGGGGATCATTTTGTAAGCAGGACCAAGTCTAAAAGCCAGGTCCAAGGGGATTTGAACCACAATATCAACTTCCTGATCCACTTCTACTTTGATGACCCATTCATTCAGTTAGATGTCCAGACTTGGAACTGGAAATGGTTTCTCTTTTTGAAACTTCTTAGGGCACCAGAGGGTTTAGAGTGCTGGTAGAACAGAGAAAACCTGGTTGCTGTGTCTCTAGACTGATATACATCTAGTGTCCAAAAAAGGCTCAGTTTCCATGCTTGTCTCTTCTACCGGGGCCCCAGAGCCTCAGGCAGATGGCCTCCTTGCTTCTTAGGACCTTTTGGTCCCACCAGAGTCACCAGATTGTTATCGGGAAAAAAGTGGTAGATTCTTTTGCCTACGCACTCAAATAACCAATTCCTGAGACACCGAGGTTTCGAGGGAAAAGGCTTATTATTAGGTGGGTGGCAGGAGATCAGATGGCCTATCAGCCAAAAATCTGTCTCCACAGCTTTGGATTCTGACTTTTCAGTTTCAAGCAGTTACCTTTGAGATCATCTGTGGTATCCTCACAATAAAACCCCCTCTGCTGAAGCTAACTTTAGGAAGTTTCACTTCTTTACAACCAGCAATAGCAGAAGTACAAATGGATGAATTAGCAAGAATACTGTAAATCTTGAAAGAAGAATAACAAAACCTTTCAAAGCCCTTAGGCAATCTGCCACTGACATAGCTGAAGCTAATGCCTTCCTAACTCCCAGTAGAATCCAAACCAGAGCTAAGTGTTTCCTATGACCTCCCTTCCTCTGTGGTTCATATTCTCTCATTCATTGAATTGCTCTTCTTCATTCATAGTTGCTCTCTCTCACACACACGTATACATATGCAACTAAGACTGTCAGAAAAGATTCTACCTAGAGATGGCAAAACTGGACTTGATGGGGAAAGTGCCCCACATGTGAGCTCCAAGTCCGGCCTTTGTGAATATGCAGCAAAAGTGGTCACAGGAGCCAGGGAGCAGGGAGTTCCAGAAAATCATAGTAATCTGTGCAAAAGAAGATATGCTGGTGAAAAATGAAGGATAAAAACACAGGTCTAAGATCAGTGAGATCATATGTGGGTCAGAGACTGTACTTAGCAAGTAGCCAGGCCAGGATGAGTTAAACTATGCTTAAGAGATAAGGTGGAGCAGAGCTGTGGGAAGTAGGAAGATCCAGGAACGAGACTCTCCACCAGAACAACTATTAAATGGACATGAATTGTCTGAATCAACTATTTCAAAACTCCAGAGTCCAGGAGAATACTGTAAAGCATTAGGGAAAAGTGGAAGAAGGTAATAAATTAAGGTAAATACCAGTAAATTGCTCTCTCTGTGTGGCAGATACCAGTGCACATCCCCCACTCTCACAACACATAGCAGTGTGGTCTGGCCCCTGGCATAGCTTGCTGATGCCAGAGAGGACATAAAAATACACTTCCCTAAGATCCGGGGGTGAAGGGGTTGGCATGAACTAATCTGATCAATGCTTTTTGATTAGCTACTTTGGATCACTGGGGGCTGATCACAGTAGCTTCGTCAGAGGTACAGAGGACAAGTGGGGGCTTGCATTGGCTGGGTAGGTAAAGAAAGCACAGCTTTAGAGAGCCATGGAAGAAGCTCCTGGCACCCTTGCCAGTCCCTCCTTCGTTCATTCCCGAGGGCAGTTTCAAGCAGTCTGGCACCCTTTGTGGGTCCCTGGCCTAGGAAACTCTGATTTGGGAAAGTCCTCTCCAGCATGCCCCCTCTTCCAGAATTTGCCCTCAGGCAAAAGCAGCTCGACACAACAAAAGCAGTATGAGAAACAACGGAGTTTAGATGGCTAGGGGCAAAGGTTTACTGGCTTTAAGGCCTGCAGTAGAATACCCAGGAGAGGGAAAAGGTCTGTGTCCTGGGAAGTAGAGGGAGCATTCAAACTCCCATAAACACGGGAACTCTTAAGGTCATTAGAAATCATCAGCCCAATACAAGTCACAGGCCAAAAAAAGAGAGGGAGGGTCCTGTACTTTGCATTTATTTGCCTTGGACTGGCCATGCTGATAGAAGTGTTGAACTCTGAAGGAGAGCCAAGGAAAGCTAATTTGCAAAGGTGTTTTTGCTTAGATTTGCTTGGTTTTGTTACCTTATGACACTCAAGAAAATTTCTGTCATATCACCAGCTGGTTACAAACTAAAAAAAAAAAAAAAAAAACAGTTATTTCAGGAAATAAATCTCAGATTTAACATTTTTAAACATGAAAATATACAGTATGCAACAAAAGATTACAAGACAAACAAACAAAAAAGAACAGGAAATGATGGCCTCTCCAAAGGAAGAGGACAAAAGTCCAAAAAGCATCAAAGAAGAAGACCAGACTGTGGACATACCAGACAAAGATTTTTTTAAAAATCAATCTTCAATATACTCAAGAAGATAAAGGAAAATAACTAAAGATTATCAGGAAAAAAGTCAACATGCTCATGGAGATGAAGGAAAATACAGAGAAAGATATCAGGAAAACAATGAATGAGCAATATGAGAATCTCAATAAAGAGATAGAAATTTTTTTTAAAAGACCAAATGGAAACACTAGACATGAAGAACACAATAACTGAAATGAAAAATTTCCAGATCAGTTTCAACAGCAGATTGGAGCTGGCAGAAGGAAAAAATCAGCAAACGTAAAGACAAAATAATGGAAATGAGTCAGCTTGAGAGCAGAAAGAAAGAAGAATTATAAGAAGCAGAAATAGCCTAAGAGACCTCTGGGACACCATGAAGCATACTAACTTATGCTTTATGGGAGTCCCAGAAGGAAAAGAAAGAGAGAAAGAGGCAGAAGGAATATTTAAAGAAATAATGACAGAAAACTTCCCAGACTTAGCAAAAGATGTGAATTTGCAAATCCAAGAAGCCCAGAGAACACTAAGCAGGACAAATTTAAAGAAAATTATGTCCCCAATCAAACTGTGAATACAAATGACAAGGAAGGAGTTCTGAAAGCTGCAAGAGAAAAGCAACAAGCTATATACAAGGAAGGCCCAATCAAATTAAGTGCTAATTTTCCATCAGGAACCATGGAGGCGGAAAGGCAGTGGGTTGAAATACTTAAAGTGCTGAAAGAAAACAATTCCCAGAAAAGAATTTTATATATGGCAAGACTTTCTTTCAAAAATTAGGAAGAGATAAACAAACTGAAGGAATCCATCACTACTAGACCTGTCCTAAAAACAATGCTAAATGGAGTTCTTCCAACTGAAAGAAAAGAAAACGAGAAAGAGGGTCAAGGTAGCATAAAGAAATAAAGACCTCCGGTTAATGTAGCCATTTGGGTAATTAAAATGCAAGAACTCTCTTATTGTACTTTTTGGTATGTAACTCCAGTTCTTACTTCCTACAGGTGCTAAAATGCAAATGCTTAAAAAGTAGTGACAAATCTCTGGTTTTGGAAATACAATGTACAATGATATAATTTATAGGAAGTACAAAAAAAGATGGGGGGTGGATGGGTATAGGAGCACTGTATTTGTATGCTACTGAAATCAAGTTGGTATCAAATCAAATATGAATGCTATATATTTAAGATGTTAAATTTTAACTCCCTGGGAACCACAAGGAAAATATATGAAAAATATACCCAGATAGAAATGAAGGACTCAATATGGTTGTGCTGTTTTGAATTTGTGGACCCCAGAAAAGCTATGTCCTTTAATCCTCATTCAGTATTGCCAGATGGGAGTTTCTATTATCTCCATGGAGATGTGACTCACTCAATCATGGAGATTAACCTTTGATTAGAGGGAGAAGTGACTTCACCCATTCCGGGTGGGTCTAATCAGTTTACTGGAATCTTTTAAAAGAGTAAGCATCTTGTTGTTGTTGTTTTATTTTTTTGTTGCTGTTTTTTTTTTAAATAAGAACATTTTGGAGAAAGCTTCAGAATGACGAGAGAGCCACGACAGAGCCATGAGAGAGCCATGAGAACCACATATCCCATGCAGCCAGAGAACTTTGGAGATGAAGAAGGAAAACACCCCTGGGGGAGTTTCATGAAACAAGAAGCCTTGCAGATTTCGCCATGTTCACCACATGCATTTCCAGCTGAGAGAGAAACCCTGAACTTCATCAGCCCTTCTTGACTGAAGGTAACCTCTTGTTTGTGCCTTAATTTGGACATTTTTATGGACTTTCTTTAATTGAGACATTTTCATAGCCTTAGAACTGTAAACTTGCAAATTAATAAGTACTTCCTTTCAAAAGCCATTCTGTTTCTGGTCGACTGTATTCTGGCAGCTAGCAAACTAGAACAATGGTCAATACAAAAAATCAAATAAATATGAAAGTAAGCATTAATGGAAGACTTGAGGGACAAAATAGTGTTAGACTTAGAAAGAATAATTAGCAAAATGATAGAAGAAAATCCTGAGTTATCAATAGGGACTTTAAATGAAAACAGATTAAATTCTCCAGTAAAAAGGCAGATATTTGGAGAATGGATTAAAAAAACATGACCTATAAATGAAAGCAAGGGGTAAGGATTATGGTATGTATAATCTTTTTTTCTCTATTATCGTTTTATTTCTTTTTCTGATGTCTTTTTATTTCTTTCTCTAAATCGATGCAAATGTTCTAAACAATGATGAATATGCAACTATATGATAATATTAAGAATTACTGATTGTATATGTAGAATGGAATGATATATTAATGTTCTTTTGTTAAGTTTTTTAATTAATAAAAAGTTTAAAAAAAAAAAACATGACCTGACCATAAGCTATCTCCAAAAGACTCACCTTAAATTCAAAGACATAAGTAAGATTAAAGTAAAACGATGAGAAAAAAATATGCCATGTAGCAACCAAAAGAGAACTTAGTAGTTATATTAATCTCAGATAAAAAACACTATAAATAAAAAATTGTTACAGGGGACTAAATCAGTCATTATATACTGATAAAGGGGTCAATTCAACAAGATGTAACAATTATAAATATACATGCACCTAATAGCAGAGTACAAAAATATATGAAGCATATACTGACAGATCTGAAGAGAGAAATTGACAGTTCTACTTTAATAGTAGGAAACTTTAATACTCCAGTTTCAAAGATGGAGAGAACATCTAGTAAGAAGGTCAATAAGGAAATATAAGACGTGAGCAATACTCTAAACCAACCAAATCTAATAGACATATATAGAACAATAACAGAATAAACTCAAGTGAACAAGGACTATTCTGTAGGACAGATCTTTTTATATTGTTATTTTGGATTGGGATTTGTTTTTAGGCCATATCTTTCTTTTTTTTTTTTTTTTACAATCCACAAGTATTTTATTTTTTACACCTCTTATGCCATGAATTCATAGGGAATAGGCTCCTTTCCATCGGTTCTAACAAAGTGTGCTTCTCTGGGGGGAGCAGGCTGGCACTTCAGTTGAACCCAGGTACCCTTTTCTCTGGCTTCCTTTTTTTTCTGATCATTTTCCTTTACACGCTTCAGGAAGCTATCTCGGCTCTTAGAGTGCTTAATATGCTCAAAACGCACATTAATTCTCTTGGCAAGAATCTTGCCCTTCACTTGCTTGTTTACAACAAAACCAACAGCATGCTGGGTAAACCTATAGATACTTCCAGTTTTGTTTAGGCCATATCTTGTCACAAAACAAGTTTCAATAAGCTCAAGAATATTGAAATCATACCATGAATCTTTTCTGACCATAATGGAATGAAAGTGGAATTCAGTAACAGAGGGAGAAGTAAGAAATCCACAAATATGTGGAAATTAAATAATGTACTCTTTTTCTTTCTTTTTTTTGGGGGGGTGCATGGTCCAGGAATCGAACTCGGGTCTTCCACATGAAAGGCGGGCATTCTAACCACTGAACTACCCATGCATCCCTTAAACAATGTACTTTTAAACAACCAAAAAGGTACTCACAAGGGAAATTAGGTAATATCTTCAGGCGAATAAAAATGAAACTATAACATACCAAAACTTATGTGATGCAGCAAAGGCAATGCTGAGAGAGAAATTATAATTCTAAATGCATACATTAAAAAAGAAGAAAGATAACAGATAAGAGACATAACCTCAAAACTGGATGAACTAGAAAAAGAGCTAACTAAACCCAAAATGAGCAGAAGAAAGGGAATAACAAAAATTAGAGTGGAGATAAATGGCCTAGAGATTAAAATAACAATAGAGCGACTCTATGGTTCTTTGAAAAGATCAACAAAATTGACAAATCTTAAGCTAGACTGACTAAAAAAGCAGTAAAAGAGAGAGGACACAAATAATTAAAATCAGAAATGAAAAGGGAGACATTACTGGTGACCGTATTGAAATAAAAAGGACTATAAGAGGATACTATGAATATCTGTATACCAACAAATTAGATAACCTAGATGGAATGGACAAATTCCTAGAAACACACAAACTACCTACACTGACTCAAGAAGAAACAGAGGATGTCAACAAAGCAATAATTACTGAAGAGACTGAATCAGTAGTCAAAACTTCCTAACAAAGAAAAGCCCATGCCCAGATGGCTTCACAGGCCAGGAAGAATTGACGCCAATCCTGCTCAAACACTTTCAAAAAACTGAAGAGAAAGACGAACTTCCTAGTTCATTCTACAAGGCCACCAGCACACTCATACCAAAGCCAATTAAAAGTACCACAAGAAAATAAATTACTGATAAATATCCCTTATGAATATAAATACAAAAAAGCCTTAACAAAATACTAGCACATTGAACCCTACAGCTCACTAAAAGAATGAGACATCACAATCAAGTGGGATTTACCCCAGGGGTGCAAGGGTGGTTCAACATAATAAAATAAATTAATGTAATACATCACATTGACAGAATGAAAGGGGAAAAACACATGATCATCTCAATTGATGCAGAAAAGGCATCTGACAAATCCAGATTTGGCGTGGGCTTTTCTATTTTCTATTTTCTATATTTCTATTTCTATTTTTCTATTTTACCTATTTATGAAAAACACGTAGAAAACTAGGAATAGAAGGAAATTTCCTCAAAATGATAAAGGGGATATATGAAAAACCCACAGCTAACATCATACTTAATGATGAAGGACTGAAAGTTTTCCCTCTAAGATAGGAACAAGACAAGGATGCCCACTGTCACCACTGTTATTCAATGTTGTAATGGAAGCTGCAACTGGAACACTTAGGCAAGAAAAAGAAATATAAAGCACCCATATTGAAAAGGAAGAAGTAAAATGTTCCTTATTTGCAAATGACATGATACTATATAAAGAAAATACTGAAAAATCCACAACAAAAGTACTACAGCTAATAAGTGAATTGAGCAAAGTTAATAGTAGTAAAATCAGAAGTGTTTCTAAACACTAGTAATGAACAACTGGGAAAAAATTCTATTTATAATAGCAACTAAAAGGATTAAATATCTAGGAATAAGTCTAAGCAAGGATGTAAAAGACTTATACTCAGAAAATACAAAACATTGCTAAAAGAAATCAAAGACCTAAATAAATGGAGGGACATTTCACGTTCATGGATTGAAGACTAAATATTGTTAAGATATCAGTTCTACCCAAATTAATTTCTAGATTCAATGCAATCCTAATCAAAATTCCAACAAACGGGGTGGGCCACGGTGGCTCAGCAGGGAGAGTTCTTGCCTGCCATGCCAGAGACCCGGGTTCAATTCCCAGTGTCTGCCCACGAAAAAAAAAATTCCAACAAACTTTTTTGCAGGAATGGAAAAGACAGTCATCAAATTTATATGGACAGGGGAGGGGTCCCAAATAGGCAAAGCAATCTTGAAAAAGAATGAGGTTTGAGGACACATACTTCCTGATGTTAAAACTTATAAAAGCCACAGTAATTAAAACAGCATAGTGCTGGCACAAGGGCAAACATATAGGTCAATGGAACTGATTTGAGCATTTAGAAATCAACCCTCACATTTATGGTGAACTGATTTTTGACAAGGGGGTAAAGACCACTCAATTGGAAATGATAGTTTCTTCAACAAATGGTGCTGGGAAAACGGCATCTCCCTTTGCAAAAGAATGAAGGTGGACCCCCACTTAGTTGAAAATCAACTCAAAATGCACTCAAGACCTAAATATAAGAACCAGAACTATAAAACTCCTAGAAGAAAGCATAGCAAAACATCTTTAGGACGTTGTGTTAAGCCATGGTTTCTTAGACTTTACACCCAAAACACAAGTTACAAAAGAAAAAATAAGTAAGTGGGACCTCATCAAAATTAAAAACTTTTTGGGCATCTCTCTCTTTAAACTCTCTCTCTTAGCTTTTTCTGACAAAGCACTTCAGTAAATGATGAAGACCCACCTTGGATGGGCTTGGTCACATCTTAGTTGAAACAACCTAATAGAAAGGTCCCACCCATAATAGGTCTGCCTCCACAAGGATGGATTAAAAGAAGGTGGTCTTTTCTTCACAGGGCTTTATCATGAAAGTAAAACCACAACCTACACAATGGGAGAGAATATTTGGAAACTGCATATCTGATAAGAGTCTAATACCCAGAATTATAAAGGAATCCTTCAACTCAACAACAAAAAGACAAACAACCCAATTTAGAAATGAGCAAATGACAGATGATCTGAAATTAAGACACAAAGAGACATCTGCACACCAATTTCACAGTGGCATTATTCACAACTGCCAAAAGAGGGAGCAACCCAAGTGTCCATCAACCGATGAATGGATAAACAAAATGTGGTACATACATACAAAGGAATATTATTCCACAATAAGAAGGAATGAAGTCCTGAAGCACATAGCAGCATGATGAACCTTGAGGAAATTATGTTAAGTGAAATAAGTCATGCACAAAAGGACAAATAGTATATGATCTCATTGATATGAACTAATTATAATATGTAAACCCATAGACAGAAAATATAGAATATAGGTTAACACCATATGGAATGAGGCTAAAGAATGGGGAGCGGTTGCTTAATATGTAGAGAACGACTAACTAGGTTGAACCAAAAAGCTCGGAAATGGTAAGAAGTGATGGTAGCATGTTATTTTGAGAGTAGTTAACAGTGCTGAATGGTGTGTGAATGTGGTGGAAAGGGGAAATTTAGAATCATGTATGTCACCAGAAGGAAAGTTGGAGTTAAAACATGGGAATGTATAACAGTGAAATCTTGTGGTAGAGATACCTGTGATTAACTGTACAAATATTAAAAAAAAATTATTTCATGAACAGAACAAATGTATAACACTATTTAAGAGTTAATAATAGAGGGGTGTGCTGGTTTGAAGCTGCTGTGTACACCAGAAAAGTCCACCTTCTTTTAATCCATCACAGTGGAGGCAGACCTACTGTGGGTGGGACCTTTCAATTAGGTTGTTTCAACTAAGATGTGACCCAGCCCATCCAAGGTGGGTCTTCATCATTTACTGGAGTGCTTTATGAGACTCCAGAAAAAGCTAAGAGAGAGCTTTAAAGAGAGAGATACCCAAAAATGTTTGGAAAGAGCTGAGAGAGCAAAGCCCTGGAGATGCTAAGAGAAGAACCACAGAAGCTCAAAGAGGGGGCCATTAAAACCAGGAGCTGAAAGCAGTGAAACCTGGGAGTAAAAGACCAGCAGATGGCAGATATGTGCCTTGCCATCTGACAGAAGAATCCTAGATGCCAGCACCCTTTCTTCAGAGATGGTATACTAGTTTGTGAAAGCTGCCATCTCTGAAGAAAGCTGCCCAGAATGCAATATAACAGAAATGGAGTGGCTTTTAAAAAGGAAATTGATTAAGTTGCATGTTTACAGTTCTAAAGCTATGAAAATATCCAAACTAAGGCATCCAAGGAAATATACCTTGACTCAAGAAGGGGCCAATGACGTTTGGGGTTTCTCTCTCAGCTGGGAGGACACATGGTGACATCTACTAGCTTTCTCTCCTGGTTTATTCAAATGACTTCCCTGGGGGCATTTTCTTTCTGCATCTCCAAAGGTCTCTGTGTGGGTTCTGAAGCCTTTTCCAAAATGGTTCTATCTTAAGGACTCAGTAAGCAACCCCACCTTGAATGGGTGGAGACAAATGTCTCCAACATGGTTTGTACTCCAACAGATATTTGCACACCCATATGCGTAGCAGTATTACTATAGCATATATACCCGATGGAATATTATTCAACCCTTAAAAGTAACGAAGTTCTGATACATGCAACAAAAATGGATGAAAACCACTTAATCAAAAGATCCTACCCACAAAGGGTGGGTCACATTGACATGGAAACAATTTAATAAAAAAATCCCACCCAATAATATTAAATAAGGATTAAAGAACATGGCTTTTCTGGGGAACATAAGTTTCAAAAAGTACAGATGATATCATCCTGTTGATGCCTTAATTGGGACATTTCCACGGCCTTAGAACTGGAAATTTGTAAACTAATAATTCCCCATTGTAAAAGCTAACTCATTTCTGACATATTTCTGTCAGCTTTAGCAAACAAAATAAGGAGTATATGGGAAAAATGAACCTATTGCAAACGATGGACTAGAGTTAACAGTAATATTTTAATACTTTTCCATCAACAGTAACAAATATACTACACCAATACCGTGGGCCAATAATAGGGGAGGTAAGGGGGATTGGAGGACTTAAGTTTCCTTTTTAAATTTTATTTCTTTTCTGGAGCAATGAAAGTGTTCTAAAATTGATCATGGGGTTGCATGCAGAGCTATGTGATGATACTGTGAGCCAGTGATTGTAAACTTTGGATGGTTTGTACTGTGTGTGAATATATCTCAGTAAAACTGCACTTTAAAAAGTGGACAAAAGATTGAATAGACATTTCTCCAAAGATATGCAAATGACCAAAAAAGCATATGAAACGATGCTCATCATTAGCTGCCAGAGAAATGCAAATCAAAACCACAATGAAAAACCATTTCACACCCACTAGAGTGGCTACTATTTTAAAAATGGAAAATTAAAAGTGTTGGAGAGGATGCGGAGAAATAGGAACACTAATTCATTGCTGGTAGGAATGTTCAATGGTGCAGCTGCTGAGGGAAACAGCCTGGCAGTTCTTCAGATAGTTAAGAATAAAATTACCATATGACCTGGCAATCCCACTTCTAGGCATATACTTCAAAGAACTGAAAGCAGGGACTCCAACAGATATTTGCACACCCATATGCGTAGCAGCATTACTACAGCATATACACCCAATGGAATATTATTCAACCCTTAAAAGTAATGAAGTTTAGATACATGCAACAAAAATGGATGAGCCTTGAAGATAGCATGTTCAATGAAATAAGCCAGACACAAATGGGCAAATATGTATGATCTCACTGATATGAAATAATTAGAATAAGTAAATCATACAGTCAGAATCTAGAACATAAGTTACCAAGAGACCGGGTTAGGGCAGGGAATAGGGAGCTCAGTCTTAAAATATACAGAGTTCCTATTTGGATTGATGGAAATGTTTTGTTGATAGATGGTGGTGATGGTAGCACAACATTATGAACATAATTAACAATACTGAATTATATATTAGAATGTGATTAAAATGGGAAATTTAGAGTTGTATATATGTTACTTGAATAAAATTATTTTTTAAAATTCAAGGAACTCAACATGAAAAAGCTAGATTGGGCATAGTCCAGATACCCTTAAAGAGTGGGAGAAAGATCAAAGGTGATGGTAGAGTTATACAGAGAAGGTAGGGTTTAACAAATGAGTATGATTTCTGAATCACATATTGATATTTCTTTTAGGTCTCCAGTATCTTAGGGCAGCTAGAAATAAAAACTTAAAACTGTGGAATTGAAACCCATAACCAACTCTGGAATCTCTTCTACAACTAGTTGCGATGTGCTTTGAAATGCATTGCTTTCTTGTATATATGTTATTTTTCACACAAAAAAGAAAAAGTCGATTACGATGACAAAAAGATTTCATTTTAATAAATAAAATGTTTTTAAAGAGAAGGGGGGCAAAAGGCTTTTTCTTAGAAACAAACAAACAAAAATCCATGGAACTGCACAACACAAACAGTGAACCCTAAGTTAAACCATGGACTATAGTTAATAGCACAATTAGAAAATGGATTTTCATCAATCATAACAAATGTTCCACACCAATGTAAAGTGTTAATAATAGTGTGATGTTTTAGTTTGCTAATTCTGTCAGAAGGCAATATGCCAGAAATGGATTGGCTTTTATAAAGGGAATTTATTAAGTTACAAGTTTACAGTTCTAAGGCCATAAAAAAGTCTATATAAGGCATCCAGAGAAAGATTCCTTGACTGATGACATCTGGAACACCTCTTAGTCAGCAGGGATGGCACATGGCTGGTGCCTGCTGGTCCTTTGGCTTCTGGTTTCAAACAGCTTCTGCAGGGACATTTCTTTCTGCTTCTCCAAATGTCTGTCTCTGTGTTGGCTCTGACCTTTTTCCAAAACAGTTCCCTCTTAAAGGATTCCAGTTACTGGATTAAGATCAGCCTTGAATGGGCGGAAATGTTATCTCCATAGATTCCACAATTGGGTGGGTCACATCTCCATGGAAACAACTTAATCAAAGAGATTCCCCCCTAAACAATAGGTCTGCCTCCACAAGATTGGATTAGGAAAAAGAACGTGGCTTTTCTGGGGTACATAAGTTTCAAACCAGCCCAGATGGTATATGGGAACCCTATATTTTATATAATTTTCCTGTAAACAAACAATTTCTCTAATATAAAAAAGAGAAGTCTGGGGTGTGCCATGGTGGCTCAGTGGCAGAGTTCTCGCCTGCCATGTAAGAGACCCGGGTTCAATTCCTAGTGCCTGTCCATACAAAAAAAAAAAAAATGAGAAGTGTGAAAGAAGAGGCCAACTACAGGGAAAGCATGGTGTTAACACAGGTTCGTCTCAGGGCTACAGAAGCATCACTGCTGGGGTCAGGCTGGGTTGGGTCTATGTCCTACATGCAAAGGAGATGGTGGCTCCCAAGGCCAGGTCAGGGCAAGTGCCCCACACGGCTCAGCTTCTGGGCCCATGAAGCTAGAGCTGAGTCTTTCCATGTTTCCTCAGATACCCAGGGAATGGTGGCCAAATACTGCAGGGCCCTTAGTAAAATCAGGAAAGCATAAAGTGGCACAAAAAAGAAAGATGTACATCTGAGATAGAAAATGGGAAAAGAGGTTGGAAAAATAGGAAGGAAACAAGCTTGTACCACTGACCTCAAAACTAAAATTCTCTGACGTTTTACATCTATCTCTTGATCTTGGAAATAAACCAACACAGAACTCTCACTGCCCATGACGTCAATGAAAAAATTTATGATAGCCCAGTCTTAAAACTGCAGTCTTTTGTATCTTACATGGAATATGTTTAAGGATCAGAAGGGGGAACCAGCATCCTATATCTAACAATGGACACGGTATTGCTGGTAAATTCTCCCTTAACAGTTTGATCTGAGAGAATGACACCTTGGCCCTAAAAGCAAACAAAATCCTGGGAACCTTAAGATGGAGCATTGGGGGAAAAAAGAGCAGCTATGGGTTCAAATCCTGACACCTTCACTTGAACATGTTACAAAACATCTCTGAACAGTAGAAAGTGGCTATAATAATCCTTATGTCACAAGATTAAAGATGAACTGAAATAATGTAAATCCAAGTGCCCTGGCAATGTGTGGGATATACTGAGTACTAAATAGACATCAGTTCTTATCTCTATCCTAAAATATGTC
This sequence comes from Myrmecophaga tridactyla, assembly GCA_004026745.1. Classification (NCBI taxonomy): domain Eukaryota; kingdom Metazoa; phylum Chordata; class Mammalia; order Pilosa; family Myrmecophagidae; genus Myrmecophaga; species Myrmecophaga tridactyla. Next base: position 9,925 of record PVIY010017545.1, on the reverse strand, counting down.
ATAACGGCAAACAAATATAAAAAGCTCCTGGAAACAAATTAGAAACATTATCACACGGATTGGACACAGGACTGGTCCTAGGCAAAGTTTATTTCTGCTCTTCAGTGCCCCCTTTTTATTCCCCTCACCCTCCTGCTCTGTTCTTCCAAACCCAGGAATCCAGGGATCCATGCCTGTTGGCAGTTATCAGGAATATTATTAGGAATTTCCAGTCTAAATCAGAAAGGGATTCAAGACTTAAAGATGGTAAGCTAAATTTCCTTTCCTTTTCTTCCTAAGGGTATCCAGGATGCCTGGGGGAAAAAAAAATCAAGGACATCTACTCTTGGTAGAGATATGACACATACTGAGATCATTACAAGTTCCACTGCTAAGGAGCTGGAGATTTGGACCCCAAATTTAACTGCAAGGAAAATAATGGGAGATCTGGCCTATTAAGGCCAGAAAGCCCAGGCTGGATATTAAATTCAGGAATGGGAGTGGGTATGCTGAGAAAATACCAGTAAAACCATAACAGAATTAGAGTTTTCCTCTACCCAGGGAACAAATTTAAATCAAGAGATGAATGCTGTTTTGTTTGCTTTGTTTAAAGCTAAAGACAGAATGATTCAGGACAAATGTCCTTCTGAATTAAGTAATTTTTTTTTTTTTGCTGTAAGCAACTCCTGACTTCAGGAATTTTGGAATGGTCCTCCATTTGGATGGTCTCAAGGAGAGACCATCCCCTAACCAAGCAGTCAAGCTTGGAGGCTCCAGCCAGGAGAGCCCTATTAACACATGAAGTTAGTTTTTGCAGAATTTTATCACAGGAATCCTTAAGCATTGTTTCCATGTTTTTTTTTTTTTCCAGTACTACATACTCCTTATTGCTTTTTTTTAAAAATAAAACATTTGTTATTTCCAGTACTTCTTTTGTAATTCTGAAATTATTTCAAAATTCCTGAAAAAAGAATAGGAATACGTTAGGCGAAATCCTGCACACTACCTTCCCCTTTCTAATCCCACTCCCCAGTGGTAATGGTTGTATACAGCTAGTGACACATCCTTCCAGACAAACATTTTTTCAAAAAGTGCGTCATATTATACCTACTATTTTGCAACTGGTTTTCATTATTGAATATATAGTGGACACTTTTCCAAATTAGCTCATTTATAAGCAATTTCTTTCTTTGTTCAAGGAGGCAAGAATTTCTGTGGGATAAAGTCTTAGAAGTGTGATGGATAAATCCCAAAATGTAAATTTTCTAATGTTATAAACACTTCCAAACTGCCTATCAGTTGTACCAACTTATACTCTTTACAACAGCGTATGGAGAAAATTTATTTTCCCACCCCGTAACTGGATATTATCACCTCAGCACAAATGGTTTCATGATTGTTTTCAATCCACATTTATCTATTAATGAGGTTAAGCATTTGTATATTCATATTTTATTACATTTTTTTCTATTGCTTTTTAAGGGTCATGCCTGCTATATGTTACAACAATTCATTTTTACTACAGTATAATCTATCGTTTAACTGCTTATGGCATCTTTTTCTCTACAGAAGCATAATGTTTCATGAAATTAGATTTATCAGTATTTTCCTTTATGGTTTCTAGGTTTCATTAAATTTGAAAAGGTCTTCTCTACCCCAAAGTTATTATTTTAAACCATCATATAACAGGGAGGGAGGGAGAGGGGGTGGGAGGTAGGGAGAGAGAGAGAGAGAGAGAATGATATAACAAATGTGGCAAAATACTAATAGTTGGTAACTTTCTGTATAGGTGGGATAGGTTGGAGTTCTATGAATTGTTTTTGTATTATTTTTTCAACTTTCCTGAAGGTCTGAAGTTATTTCTAAAAAAAAAAAATCATACATACACACATCTAATATCAATAGTTTTCATTTTGACATTTAATCTTTAATCCATTTGGAATTTACTTTTGTGAATGGTATGAGACAGCGATCTAACCTTTCTCCTAAGTGGACAGCCAACTGTCTCAACAGATTTTACTGCAGGCAATTTTATTATACACTAAATTCTGATCTTGACAATGGAATCATTTCTAGACTTCTATTCCTGGTCCTAGATGATATATTTTGACATCTGGCTGAACAAGACCCTCCTCAAGTGTGTTCTTTTTCAAAAACAGATTGCATAGGGTGGAACGACGGTGGCTCAGCAGGCAGAATCCTCACCTGCCATGCCGGAGACAAGTGCCTGCCCATGCCAAAAAAAAAGATTGCCTATTAGTACAAATTTAGTTTTCCAGGTAAACTTTATTATCAGTTTGTAAAATTTAAATCAATTCAAAGAGTTGGCCTAAACTAATAAAATTCCTAAAATTTATTAATATGGTTTTCTCATTGGCACAACAATCATTGGCCAGGAGATGCCCTTACTTCCCAGTAATTTACCTACTACACAGAAACCTCAGACTTCATGAAATTATGCTTGAAGCTGCAAATCTCTCAGCAAAAACTTTTCAACACTACAATTATTCTAAGAGGTCTGAATGGACCCCTTGTGCCTCACCAATACATGTTCTGAATCTTTCTGCTCTTCTCCCCAGATATTTTTCATCTTCCTGGTTCTTATCTTTTAGAGTTATAGATTCCTATCATAAATGATAGTAAAGTAATTCAGCTAACAAGATAATATGCCAAAGGATGTTGTATTTTGATAAGTGCTTCCAGGAAGCTTTGCTGGTCTTTCATGCAGTGTACAGACAGCCTAGTGAGAGGGCTGAGTGTGAGCAAGTCTTTTAGCATTCCTGAATTTAGGCAGCTGGCACCACTTACTCCAAAGGGAAATATTGGGGCATAATGGAACAAATACAAGGCTGGATCAGAAGACCTGAGTTTTAGCCCGTTTTCTACCTTTAATTAGCTGTGTAGTTCAGATTAAGTTGTTCCACCTCTCTGCTGGACCTTGGAGGCCTCATTTGTAAAAATAAAACCCACTGAAATAGGAAAGTCATTACTAATATTTTTTTCTACCATGAATGATCCTTTAAAAATCTGAAGAAAGCCAGATTCTTTCCCCAGAATAAATGTACTCTTGCACATGAGTATTAACTAATACATTTTCAGGGGGAATTCACTGACCCCCTTCCATTCTGTCTATATTTCCCCAGGATTAAGATCATGGACTTCTACTACAAGGTTTAAAAATGACAGAAGTTGTTGGAGTTCTGTATCGGTTTTGTGTTATTTTTGCAACTGTCCTGTAAGATTGAAATCATTTTGAAATAAAAGCTTAAGGAGGAGGGGGGGAATGACAGGGATGTAACAAATGCATACCGAATTATGAAACTTTAAGTGAAGTGGAATCATTTCAGAACTAAAAGCACCTCCTCTAGAAACTGGAAAGGGTAGTATCTATTTAGGGAAAAATAAATGCAAGTACCAGTAAGAGTTGCCTCAGCTTGAGATCTTGCTAAACTTCACAAATCTTCACAAGGAAGTGGCTGAAAGCACTGATTCTGGAACTAGTCCTCCTACACAGGGCACATGGAAAGAGGGTTCGGCACACACTAAGTCCTAAATAATAATTAGCAATTCTAGAACTCTGACAGCATACCCGCCAGACGGTTAAAGTTGTGAGCTGAGGAGTTTGGCAAGATCATACATATCTCTGTCTTAATTTCCTTAGAAGTAAACTAAGGACGATAATAGAGACTGCTTGATCAATTTGTGGTAAGGATTACAGAGACTGTCACATTAAATTTCTTTTCACGCCTGGCACATAATAAGTGCCCAATCACATAATAAGTGCCCAATGTATGTCAGCAGCTGTAATTAGGAGTCCTGGGAGGCAAGGACTATCATGACCCTTTCTAATTTTTAATAAAAGGTAACTCAGAGAGGCTAATTTCCCGGCCAGTAGTACCTCCGCTAACAAATGATGCTACCAAGGTTTCAACCCAGACAGGTCTGAAACCAGAAGCTGTAACCACAACTCCACATGAAGTCTCGCTTGAACAAGGATTAGAGAACATCACAACTAATTCACACCCATCACGTGACTAGGAGAAAGAAGGGTGTTTGGTGATAACAGCTCAAAATTTCAGAGATTTTTCTTGGAGATAAACCACAACCTTGGCCAAAAGCTCTTCCTTGTCACTCCTAGAAATGAAAAACCCAGGTGGTTGGATGGCGCCCTTCACAATTGGTTGTTATACCACAGCCCTAACATCAAAGAGGAAAAGGAAGCCATTTCCCCCCAATTGCTTAACCAGGAAAGTGAGGCTTTTAAAATGATAACAGAGATCTTAAGGCTGAGAAAAGAGACCAAGAGAGCTACAAAGTCATGAACTGCTGTCATAGAGCATAAAACTTAGTCTTTAATACTTTAAATTTGTATAAAACATACAATTTTTTTTGTAACGAAGGTGTTCATTCTATTGTTAAGAAAACAAACTTGAAGGGACCATCCCATAAACAAAAAAGAGGAAGTGTTTACCACAGTCTAGAGGGGGGGACACAGCAGCAGTGTCAGCCTCCGCAAGTCCCTCTCTTTCAACCCCAATTTCCTCACTTACTGAAATGGTAACCCCAAGGGAGAATGAAACAGCCCCACAGAAGAAACAGGATGATCGGTTAAATGCAAGTCAATGCTGTTATTTCACAGCTTCACATAGTTACTTCTAAACATATTTTATTTTTGTATCTTTATTGAGAAAAGCCCTATCAATCCATCTCAAAGTGGACAACTCCGGGGGGGGGGGATGACAAGTGTGATCGGCCTTACGGATGGGTCTCCAGCCCACACCCAAAGGAGACGAGTCTCTGCATTCCAAAAGCACCCCCTCTCCCTGCAGCCCCCTCGGTGGAAAGAATCGTGGAGAAGGGGGCAGGAGGATTTAGAAGTCCACCAGATTCCAGGCCTGTTTCTGATCCCATCTGATTGAACAACCCCGGTGGACACTTCTCTCCCTGGGCCTTCGCTGCCCGTAAAACGACAGGTTTGCGGGAGATCACGTGAAAGCCTTCTTCCTGCTCGAAATTTCTAACTCCACTACTCGTACATGTAAGCAGTCTGGCAGAAACAGCAGCTCTTCCTTTCAAGCAGGACATGATGCTCAACATGCCGGTGGGCCAATCCCCTCCACAAAGCGTGTAATTTTAGAGCGCTAACGATGCATCCAGAATTTAAAAACAAGGCTGTTGCTTTCCCGTGTCACCACACGTGGCGAACAGCGAGGCCTCTTCCCTGAATCTCACACGCACAGACGCAAAAATACCTGCCACCATTCCCGAGTTCTAAACTCAAACCTACCGTTTCAGGAATAAAAAATACCTACCCAAACCCGGTCTAGCGCAAGGTGCCACAGTACTTTTTCTAGAATCCAGGGCTCCATCTCTGCCCCACCCTCTCCCCCCGGATGTCTGTTCAGCAAATGAACCCCTGGACCAGTGCGCTCCTTCCCTAGCAAACAACCGGGCAAATTCTTCCTCCCCGGCACACCTCCCTCGGACAGGCGGCAGCTGCTCGGCCCCAATCCCCGGGACCCAAACCTCTTGGCAGCCCGCGGCGGGGCGGGCACCTGAGCGCGGCGGGAAGGGCCCCGCACCTCTGGAAAGGAAGCAGAGGCCGCTCGTCCCTGGCCGCGGTCCCCACCCCGGGCGCCTGACGGGCGGCCTCCCCGGCCGATCTCCTCTCACTTACGGGCGGGTTTTCCCGCAGGGCAGGGCCGGCGGCGGGCGGGCAGGCCGGAGCTGGAGTTTGCTGACTCAAAGGCGCGGCGACGGTGGCGGCGCTGAGCGACCAGGAGCGCACCCGAGCGCAGTCCCGCGCTCCCCGCGCCCGCGCTCGGCGCTCGCCGACCGTGTGTGGCCGCCGGGCCTCCTGCTTCCGCCGCCACCGGGGCTCCGCACCGCTCAGCCCAGCCCACTGCGGCCACCGCCGCCGGCAGCGCCCCGCCCATCCGCCCGGCAGAAGGTGAAAAGGAGCCGCGTCGGGAGCGGCGGGGGCCGAAGGTGAAGCCGAGTCCCGGCCCCGCCGCGTTCTCAAGTCTGCACTCCGCCTTCTTGGTGCCCTAAATTACGTTAGGTGGGAAATACCCTCACTTGCCCGGACCTTGAGGTGGAAGGTGTGCAAGCGGCAACCTTTGGTATCAACATTTGAAAGGACTTTGAGCTTTCTACCCTCATTGGTTATCAGGAGGATTGATGGATGAAGAGTCAGATCTGTGATAAATATAGTAGGATGTTAATGGTACAATCTATGTGATGGACGTGTGTGTGCGTGTTTACTGTAAAAGTGTTTCAGCTTTTTTCTGTGTTTGAGGTTCTATATAATTAAAAATTTGGGGAAAAATAAATTAGATCTACAAGGGACCTGATCAATAAGCCGTTGCCCAAATAGCACCTTGAGCTGTGTGGGACCCACGCTTTTCACGGAAAAGTTCAATGATTTGGGGAAGTGATTGAAACGTGCATGGCTTACTGAGCGACCCAGCAACAAATGTAACCTAACATTTTCTTTTTCAAGCACAAATTATCACATTAGACACAGTCTGCTTCTGATTATTATTCGGGGGCCATTCCAAGGCCCACCAGAAGATGTACATGTCTATACTCCACATCTAAATTAACTTTGCATGACAAAATTTTTAAATATACAATGTGGTGTCATAACATTTTGGAATCTGAATTTGCATTACTGAATCCTGAACCCTTGGAATTAAATTTCCTAAAATTGCACTGGCCATAAAACACAAAAGAATGTAAATGTGATCACTTTTGGAAATAAAATTAAACTGTGTTTTTCAAATTCTTGTCCTATGCTGCACAAAGAAACACATTGCCTGAAAAACAAAACGTGGCACATGTCTGAGATCTAAGAGTCTGAAAAATTAAAATCTTTCTGAACTTATTATTGTCAAGAACACAACCAAACAGCTGTAGAGAGAACAGCACACAAAGACACAGAGATTCTACAGAAGTCATTTAAATATCTGTTAAAAGTATGCCCTAACGGAAGAATATGAAGAGAATTCAGAATAGAATGAAGCAATAAATAGGTTATTTTAATGCAATCAACAGTGTAGCAGTTGGGCAATATTTCTGGTTCAAGAGTTGGGTAATATGCAACCTGAAAGCAGGGAACTGAGCTATGTGACAGTCACCATTTTTTATTTTTAGGTTACGGAATTTTTGTTATACCATTAGTGGGTCGGGTAAAAAACTTGTTTTCTATCCTGTTTGGGTTACTCTATTGATTAAGAAACCCTGGTCTGCTGATAAGATCACCCTAAAAATTGCTTTTAATAAGAAATGTCAAAATTCTTAATTGGTGAACAATTCAACCCTAGAAAAACTGAGAATTAAATATGGAAATGTTTAAGGGAATCAAGCCCATCATATTAATATTTTGCATGAAGGAATCTGAGCAAATCTGGCCTTTTATATATAGGCAGTGTTTACAAGAACTTGGCCTATTGCCTGGTGCTTCAAACTTAAAAAGTGTAATTTAATTCCATTGATAGCTATATAGCAATGATTTTAAGTTAAAATCTTACTAAATATCAAAACAACCAAGAGAATTTAAGATTTGCCACATTAATATATTCAGATTTTCAGTTAACTTGTTAATCAGACAACTAAAGAGCTTAACGAGGTTAAATTTATGAATGAAGTGTAAATGTTTAAAGGTGACTATTTATTAATGGAATCACACATCAATCACATGTTCCTTTGATTGTTAAGATTTGCTAGATTTATAAATAGAATAATAGGATTAGTAAGCCAAACTGAAAAAAACTGAGGAGGAGATGGTCCTACCCTGCTCAGGATGGCTCAGTGAGATTATTCAGGACTCTGTTTCCCCATAAAAGCTTTGAACAAACAGCAAGATCTGGTAGAAATATCTTTCTCAAAGCCTCAAATAATTAAAAGACTGTAGTCACAAAATCCCCTTGGGGGAATGATGAGAAAGGGGGAAAATTCAACTTCCCCAAGTGGAGAATTCTTGATATTCTCAGAAGCAGTGGGGACAGCCAAAGCAATAGGCTGAGCCCCCAATCTTGGGGTTTGTTCACATGAAACTTATCCCCACAAAGGATAGGCTAAGCCTACTTAAAATTAGGCCTAAGAGTCACCCCCAAGAGAACCTCTTTTGCTGCTCAGATGTGGCCTCTCTCTCTCAGTCAACACTATAAGCAAACTCACTGCCCTCCCCCTCTCTATGTGGGATATGACTCCCAGGGGTGTGAACCTTCCTGGCAACGTGGGACAGAAATCCTAGAATGAGCTGGGACTCAGCACCAAGGGATTGAGAAAACCTTCTCAACCAAAAGGGGAAAGACAGAAATGAGACAAAATAAAGTGTCGGTGGCTGAGAGATTCCAAACAGAGTTGCGAGGTTATTCTGGAGGTTATCAGCATTAAACAGATATCACCTTTTTAGTTAAGGTGTTACAGAGAGGCTGAAGAGAACTGCCTGAAAATGTAGAGTTGTGTTCCTGTAGCCACGTTTCTTGGAGATGATTGTATAATGATATAGCTTTCGCAATGTGATTGTGCAATTGTGAAAACCTTGTGTCTGATGCTTCTTTTATCTACCTTATGGACAGATGAGTAAAGCATATGGGTTAAAAATAAATAAATAAATAATAGGGGGAACAAATGTTAAAATAAATTTAGTAGATTGAAATGCTAGTGATCACTGAAAGGGAGGGGTAAGGGGTGGGTATGTATGATTTTTTTTCTGTTTTCTTTTTATTTCTTTTTCTGAATTGATGCCAATGTTCTAAGAAATGATCGTGATGATGAATATACAACTACGTGATGATACTGTGAATTACTGATTATATATGTAGAATGGAATGATCATATGGTAAGAATCTTTGCATTTGTATGTTGGTACATTTAATAAATAAAATAAATTAAAAAAAAAAAAACCCAGACCTGTAGAGGGGTTATAGGCAAGTTCTACTAGATCAGCAAAGAACAGATAATTTCTAGTGTGACAGGGACAAAATATTAAACTGTAAGGTGTTCATAGCCTTTTTCACTTCATAGCCTTTAAAGGAAAATTATCTTTTTTAACTTCTCCTTTATCTCTTCCTTGTGCTGATAAAATTACTAAGAGGAGAGTAAAATGGAAGTAGCTGCAGAGAGAATAAATTGATTTATATATAAAAGAGGAGTATAGAGCTACTTGGAAGGAAGGACTACATCCAGAAGGTGAGAAGAGGGGGCAAGAGTGAGATGGCTAGAGGAAAGGGGAAGAGAGATGTGGCAGGCAGGTGCCATGGGGTGGAGGACTTCCCGGAAAGAGAGGAAAAGGGAAAAAAAATTTCCAAAGTTTTCTTCCTCTTCAAAATTCAGCAAAGTTTTCAAGTCTTTTGAAATAGTTTTCTGTTTCTTTTGATCATGGCAATGAGGAATTAGGTCTTCAGGCAACAAAAATAAAGCTGGGAGTGCTGCTTTTAAAGGTAGAGCGGGGAGGAGAAATCTTTCCTTTCCTTTCATCTCCCTGGGCTCTACCTGGTACTTCTCTTGGGCTCTGACATGGAGCTAAATATGAATCACATGTTTTCTCTGCTCTCTATTCAGTTGCTAAAGGAGCAGAGAAGGGAGACAAGTGGGCAGGAATCCTGGAGAGCTACAACCTAGGAGCTTTTTTCTTCTTTCCCTCCTCTTCTCCTTCCTACCACTGCCCTGCCTCCCTCTCTCCCCCTCCCTCCTTCTTCTTCATCATCCCTCTCCCTCCTTTTCTCCCCCTCTTCAGCCTCTTTGGAGTAATAGCTCCCACGTTCCATGGGCATCTTGCTCTGAGGGTCAGCACATACTTTCCTCTTCACTATTACCTCTCATCTATGCTGCAAATAGACTTGCCTCCGGCTCTCCTCTCCCAGTCAAGGAGCTGGGCCAGGTATTTTTATAGTATTGCTTGGCCAGATGAGGAATAAGGAGTCTAGGATGGCTTTAA